>PVKM010019572.1:0-24104 GCA_004027735.1 Carollia perspicillata
TAAGAATAGATATTATCAAACATTGTACAATCAAGAACATAACATACCTCTTACTCTTCAGAGAGCAAATGAGATAAAATTCTATGCTGACCTAGTAACTATAGCAAATTGAGATTTTTAAGACTCAAAAATAAATGGTTTAATTTTGCCCCTACGTGCCCAATGTTTTAGAAATACATACTAAACATTTGCTAGACCATAGAAGGCAAAAACACATATAACAGCCCTAAATTTCCAAAACCTACTATTTTGTACTTTAATATTATCCCTTTACAAAACTTCAGCTCTTTCTAAAAAATTTTATACTGACTTATCCTTCCAACAACATAAAAATGGTAGGAAAAAGAAAGTGATTGGTTCTGCTTCCCGTCTCCTTCTAATTGGTTTTTCTGGGTCTGTTTAGCACCTAATTTACAATTAACTGACTCAGTTTATATGTTTTAGTGTTGTCAGCTTCCTTTGTAGATATAGACAAGAAAGTCTAAATAAATCCTAATAATATAACTAAGTCATCAAATTGTTGGTAATAAGTCAAGGTTAGAATTGTTTATATTTTATATGTCACTCACGATTCCAATCCAGCCTGTTCAGTCTCCAGAGGCTGAATTCGTTCCAAGACGTGGGAATACTGAACATTTGCTTTCACCCAGGCAGCCAATGGGGCAGCGGCAGTGCTGGCACGCTTCGCGTTCTGAAAGACCCGTCAGAAGTTACCCAGCCTCTTAACTTGAAGTAAAAGCCAAGTTAATTCTAGCATATTTTACTTCAGCATTTATTTAAAAAATTATCCCCCAAAATGAAGGTTTGGGCTTATAGTTCAATTAAAACAAAGTGAATTATTATTTTGATTAAGGTGCTCCTTACTTTTGGTTCAAAATTTCTGAACCCCATACAATCCTTAATATAATGATGTTTTATCAGCATATTAACTGTTCTATGTGTCTGTCCACAACAATATCCAAGCATCAATTCTTTCTCTTCTCTATGTAGAATACATCTTTATTAAATAAAAGCAATGTTCAAACCATGGCTATTAGTGTCAAAGAAGATGTATATAACATTTTGAATAAGGGACCTAAAAAGAAAAAAATACCAGAATCATGGAATTTAAACTATTCACTGAAATTAGATACAAGTGCCCTAACGCAGTCACCTGTTACCATGTAACAAGCACATAGGAAGGAAGGAAAGCACACCAAGCACATTGGCAGCTAAGAATGACAGACAACAGCAGTGCAGGAGATACGCACCGCCTCCCACCTCCAACCTGGACTCTAGTTCACCTAATTTTGCCGGTCAATGCTTCCTGAATATAATAGATAGCTTATTTTTATCTTTAGTTATTAGACAATCTAAGCAATTGATAATAACATTTTTTAATAAGAAGAATGTTATATACTACGAAAGAATTTATGGCATAACTCTTAAAAATTACCTTTGGATCAAAAGACCCTTTATTTTTAAAAAGAAGTTCTTCAACGCTCTCTCTTATTTCCTTTGGAATGTTTCGTGCATCGAAGGTTGCTATGTCTTCTCTCACACCTCTTTTTGCAAGAAAACTAAAATTAAAGCACATTAGTTCAAATGAAGTTAAATAAAATTTGCTATTCTTAAAAAATATCAATTTAACAAAACTGTGTGTGCAATAGTTTTAATTTATTAGCTAATAAAAAGTAGGGGACTGAAGTATGTAAGCTTCAAATGGACTATCCTTGTTTTTTTAATAAACAACAAGGAAGAACTCCAAAAAGATGCACAACAGTATTTCCAATATGCTGTGAATAACCTGCTGCACTGAAATACAGGAATTACCCACATCCCTTTATGTGAATCACTGGGCACTCATATGTTCTAGGATGTGCAAGAAATTTTTCCTGCTTTCTAAGATCAGAATTTAAAGTGTTCTCTGAACCTAAATCTCCTCTCCCATCTACAGACAGAAAAGGATTTTACTATCAACTTAATACTTAAAATTGAATTGAATACCATAATAATACTGCTGTAATATAAAACCTGAAACTGCACTGTTTCATATTTAGTGACTACTCAGTCTTTTGTCGTATACATTTCTCTTGAATTATTTATGGGGCTCTCACCTCTCGTCTCTGCCAAGAGTGCAAGACTCTGGAACTAGTGACTATATTTTCTTCACCAGCAAATTACAGTAAACACAATGCTTGACTGTGTAAGGACCAAATATTCCAAAATATTATCATATTTATTGAGAAATTCTTAAAGACTTTGAAGCTTTCCTTTTCTCCAATTTCAACACTTTTAAAAATAACTTATGGAGGAAGGAAAATGTAGATCTCAATGTATGTTACATAGAAAATCTTGAAATATCAGGACAAAGTGTACAACCAGGCAATTAGATGAAGTTCAGTTTGAGAAACAACCCAACAAATATTTTAAAATATTAATATAAAGGAATATGTAATTCATTGAAAATAACATTTTTCACAAATACAAAACCTTACCTTTTCATGCTCACCCAAGATGTATCAAAGATACCCATCAACCTTAAAACTCCTTCAAGAATGTCTCTGATTACGTCAGGTGGCATACGCAGTGAGCGAATTTCTGAAAGAGATTCTGGCTTAATGTTTCCAACTGCTAGTTTCGCTTCATTCACCAGAGGCTAAAAGACAAAACAGAACCGGAGACTTGGGAACACAGGACAGACTGACAGCTGCCATAGGTAATGGGAGAGGGAGAAATTGTGGAAAGAAGGGGAAGGGACTAGTCAAAGAACATATATGAATGACCCACGGACGGACCACGGTGTGGGGATTGACTGTGAGGGAGAGGGTTCGGCTGGGTGGAGAGAGAGCAAAGGGGGAAAACTGAAACAGCAGTAATAGAATAAACGAGAAAGAAAATAAATAAACAAACGAACTGGACAGAAAAGGTATTTTTACTTTCAAAAGATATATACATAAAAATTGTTAACTAGTTACAAATTATTGAATATTTGTAATTTTAATAAAGATAATTCTAGCTACTAATATGCTTTCTCTTCCAATATCAAAATGCTTTAAAACGCATAAAGTACAAAATGTTCAAGTTGAAAATGTAAGAGTCCTTGCCACCAATAACTGCAATATCTAATCTGGAAAATCTACTTTGTTTTGAGACAAACTGTCACGTTCAGGGCTCTTTATATTCCAGAACTAGCTAGTTGTTAATTTAGTCAAGTCTCGGGAGAAAGAGCTTAAAAGTTTGTCTTAATTTACCCACAACACATTTTTTCCCCCTACATTCAAAACAAAAGATTATCTTAACTCTGATCAGTTAGTTTGGTTACTTCCCCCAGGAGACTTTCCTTCATGCTTCTCTTTTACAAATAATATTCTAGTTAGAGCCACATTTGATAATACTATTAGAAAATAAGTTGAACAAGTAATGTTTAAATTCCTTTACACAACTGGTAGTCAAAAATGTAAATGGTTCTTACAATGTTTCTGTTTTTTAACTTACCTGTACTTCTTTTAATTCATCATCAATTTTGTTCTTTCTTTCTTCAATTTTAACAACTTCATCTGCTATCTTGAGCTTTAGTCTTTCAAGTTCTGTCTTTTGCTCACTAGCATCCTATAAAAATATTCAAATGGCATTCCGATAAATTTTAATGCACTCAGTAGTTAAAAGCATACCAAAAATGTGAGTTATTTTCAAATGACATTTTCTATTAAATGCTTTTTTAACTAATGTTGACAAGTCAATTTCTAAGGTCTGGAAAACCAATGATACAATTTACTTTGTGTTTACTGTCAGAAAGTCCCTATGCTTTATTTGTTTTAATTTTTTTAAACAGCAAAGCACTAAACTCTTATTATATGTATAAAAACCAAATGCATAAACTAAAAAATAATCATAATATACATTTAACATTAGCTACAAATAACTTAAAAAGGTTAGTACTATTATGATCATTTCATAAATGAAGAAACTAAAAATGAAGTCTTCTGTAATTCTAATAGCAGAGACTCTTAATTCTTAGAGACTACAGTATATTAGAAGTTTGTGTTTCTTTAGAGAACCATTAATTGAAATCATGCCAATAATATGGTGGCCAATGTATGAACAAAATTAGTAGAAATTCAAAGAACACTAAATTACATACTAATAACACATTAACTCTTTGCTCATCAACGTCAAGTCAAGGGTCCTACATATATAAAAATGCTTGAATATTGTGAATATTTGTATTTGGTTTATTTATACTAACAGAAATAACAAACAGATAGTTCATCAAGGAACCTGTCAAAATTCTTACAACAGCAGTTCTGAACCATATTATAATCATTCAGGGAGCTTAAAAATTCACACCTGGTGCCAAGTATGTTGCTATACTTAGAACTAGATGCACCTAGGGCCCCGATAGTTTTAAAGACTTCCCAAGTGGTTCCCATTTATAGCCAAAATTGACAATCACTGAGCCAACCGAATTTTCCTTATGTATCCACCCTTCAGTCACCTTACACATCATCAGCTCAATCGAATTTTTACATTCCACAAGCACCTCTACCGTTGAATCTCTGCTACCATTTCTAAATAGGGAAAGCATTTTCTCCATCTGCACAAACCAATTCTTCCTTAAAGTCCCAGCTGATGTGTTCCTTCTTTTATTAACTTTCTCTTCCAATGGAAGTTATCCTTATTGTGAGTTCTTATTGCATTTCATTTATACTTTCCTTATGTTGCAAGCTTTAGAAATTACAGTTTGGTATTCAAGCTCTCTCTCCAGACCGTACTCTTTTTAAAATAACAAACAGATGTTTGCTATTTACAATTAAGCAAAATTAATTAACGTAGGAGATGCATACTTATTCTTCTGTCAAGCAATACAACTAGCTACAGTGTTAGAAAAACATCTTCTTAAAATATGCCAGAGGACAGAGTATTAAAGCAATGTAAATTACTAATGTTCATTAATGTGAGGGAACACAGGCACACATAGTATTGAATATTTTCCTTTATAAATATAGTTATTAACTGTATTATCTTTTATTTAGCCTTCACCTTTTTGATATTTCAAATTACTCTTTAAATATAAGAAGTACTTGACAGGTATTTTTAATACTCAAACTGGCTTGCTGTTTTAAATAAATATTTGTATTAATTTGGTTCCAAACTGCCTTAAGAAAAAAATTACGCTTAAGTTTTACAGTAGGAAAATTACATTTGATTTTCTGATATATTACTGAGTCAGAAACTCAATAATACTATCTTGTAAACACTGAATGTGTGTCATAACCATCAATCATGTAGAAATATTGCCTTTGAAAATTTCCCGTATGCCAATGAATTTATTTTGACATATCAGGTGAAATCTTCTTTTCATTAAGTAATTCCAAGCAGTCCAGAGAGCCCTTTTGTGAAGCTCACAATACGTAAGTCCCCTTCTCATATTCAGATTTCCAATGAAGATGACCAGACAGAACGAAAGCCTCTTGTATAAATAGTGAGAAGAAAGCAAAAAATAAAATGATATATTTGAGAAAATGGGAAATTTCATAAAATACCCTCTGTAAGTTAAGTGGAGATACTGCAACCCTCAAACAAAACAAACAAAATAAAAAGAACCCTGCACAAAGGAAACATTTAGAGGTTTAAATAACCCTCCTGAGAAATAATATAACAGAAATGGAAAACTCAGTAGGAGGTCCTGGCCCGGTGGCTTGGTTGGTTGCAGCATCATCCTGGGCAACTACAGGCTGCTGTGCTGGTTCCATGCCAGGTCAGGGGATCCGCCTAGTTTGTGAATTCAGTCTCTTGTTGGGGCACATAAAGGAGGCGACCAAGAGATGTTTTTCTTTCTTTCTCCTTCTTGCTCTCTCCCCTTCTCTCTCACTCTCTCTCCCTCTCTGAAATTAATAAGCATGTCCTTGGTGAGTATTAAAAAAAAGGAGAATTACAAAACAGAGTTGAGGAAATTTTAAAGAAAGTAGACCAAAAATATAAAAAAGAAAACAGGTTAGAAAACAGGAAAATTAGAAAAGGAGACGAGTAAGCTCAAAGACAAAATTATAAATATTCTAAACAGCAAGAAAAAAGAAATACAGGAAAAGGAATTATCAAGCAAATAATTTAAGGAAATTACCCAAACTGAAAAAAATTAAGTTTTCAGGTGGAAAGAAACCCACACAGTGTTTGGCACAGTGAATGAAAATAACCCTAAACCAATGCGAATATCATAACTTTCAGAGCAGGGAAAACAAAGATCTAAAAAATTTCAAAAGAGGAAAAAACAGTTCACTTCCAAAAGATTAGGAATTAAATAACTATAAGTGTTTTGATAAGAGCAATGGGAGATAGAAAAAATGCAACAATAGTGATAGTGTGAGTGTCTGGAAAAAATGTATCCTGACCTAGAATACTATTCCCGGCATCCAACTACCCAACCAAGGACAGAACAGAATGTCCAGATATGTGCAATCTCCAAGTCCTTTCTCATGTATCCTTTCTCAAGAAGCTCTTAGGAAACAAACTTCACAAAAACAAAGGAGGAAACCAAGTGGCAATGAAGAAAGAGCCTAGAGTGGCAGCTGTGCCCAGGCAGAGAGGCATCCGTTCAGAATGAAGCAAGTGGGGAGACTATGCGAGAATGCTGTAGGTGGCTGACGAAAATTACAGCATACCTGATGCTTTTCAAGTCTCACCAAGTATTTTTTTTTTAATTTTGAAAATATGCAGTTCATGGAGTCATACCACTCCCCTTCCTGACTAGCAGAAGACTGGACGAAAGGTTACCTTTCAGAGAAATTAAGTCACAGAATTTCTGGATTTGGGATTACCAGGCACACTAAAGGACTAGGATGAGGCCTAATGCTGAACATAAGGGGATTGTATTTTTTGGTGACTAATGATGCTGAGCATCTTTTCATGTGTTTACTGACCTCCACATATCTTCCTTCATAAATAACATGTTCAAATTGTTTGCCCATTTTTTAAATTGGATTGTTTCCTTTATCAAGTTAACATCCTTTCTATATTGTTGGATACATGTCACTTATCAGATACATATTTTGTAAATAATTTTTTCTAGTCTGCAATTTTCCTTGGAATTTATTTAAATGAGCATGAAGTTTTTAATTTTGATGTGATCCAATGTATCTTTTTTTTCTATTTTGATATTACATTTGAGAAATATTTGCCTCACCCAACATCATGAAAATTTTCTCCCATATTTTCTTCCAAAGTTTTATAATTTTATGCTGCACATGTAGACATACAATCCCTATCAAGTTAATTTTCATATAAGTTTTAAGGTAAAAATCTGGGTGTTTTTCTTTCCCAATGGATTACAAATATTCCAGCACCATTTTTTTAAGGCTGCCCTTTCCCCATTTAATTGACACCTTGGTATGAAATCACTGACCATGCATGAGTCAGTCTGCTGCTGGGCCCCACAGTGTTCCAATAACCTATATGCCTCACTATACCAGTAATGCCTTGACTACCGCAGCTTTGCAAGTCTTTAAATTGCAAGTCTTCTAACTTTACCATTTTTAAGAACTTTTGTGCCACTTTTATTCAGATAGATGCTTTTTGAAGTCTTGTAAATACATGCTTTACATTAGTCATGTAAATATTTTAGTTTATTTAAACAAAAGAGGCATTAGGCTAGAAGTGAATTTAATGGTCACCAACGTTGAGGGACACAAATATATTTAAGACATAGTCAACGAAGTAAAATGAACAAAATTTAATGACTCATTACATATAAGAACTGGGGGAAAAAGAAGTTGAGTATGTTTTATAACTGCCGTCTTGAATAATTAGGTATATTGTGGTTCCATAGCCCAAGGAAAGGAATACAGGAGAGGAAATTATGAGTTCAGTTTTGAATCTTTTTCAAATTGTAATGTTCATGGACTTCCAAGAAGACTTAACTAACAGATTATCAGATATCTGAGTCTCAAGCTCAGAGGAAGGATTAAGACTAAAAAACAGAAAAGATGGATTTCGTAAGGGTCCCTATGTAGTTGGTAGTAAGAAGTAAGCTGATGTGCAAGAGCACCCTGAGAGGGTGTGGAGACGTGAAAGAATAACCAGGCAAAAAAGACCTCAGAGAAATCCTTGAAAGGACTAACAAAAGAAAGGCAAGGGAAAAAGGGGATGCTATCAAAACATTAAAGATCACAAAAATATAAATAGAATAAATAAAGACATTTTGTAAATACTGAGAAAATAAAGGCAGGGAAAACCCTTGTAGCCTAAAGGAGATAATTTTAAAAAAAGTAAAAGAAAAAAATCAACACTGGCTAGCGCAGCTCAGTAGACTGAGTGCCAGCCTGCGAACCAAAGGGTCGCAGATTTGATCCCCAGTCAGGGCACATGCCTGGGCTGCAGGCCAGGTCCCCAGTTGGGGGAGTGCAAGAGGCAACCAAACACTGATGTATCGCTCTCTCTTTCTCCCTCCCTTCTCCTCTCTCTAAAAATAAATAAATGAAATCTTTTTAAAAAAAGGAAAAAATCAACTTAACTGGCAGAAGATAGCATCATTTACAGACAAATGTATATATAGGGTTTAGATAAACTTTTATATGGTGAACTGAGAATACAGTTAAGATTTAAAGAAAAAAACAAACACCTATAGACAACAGTATGATCGCCACCAGAGGGAAATGGGGGTTGGAGAGGCAGGCAAATGTAAAGGGAGGGTGATTGGCGATAGAGACGTTACTCAGGGTGGAGAACTCACAATATAATAAACAGGTGATGTGTTACAGAATTGTACACCTTAACCCTATATAATTTTGTTAACCAATGTAACCCCAAAAAATTATGAGAAAAATACCCTGTCTTCCACAAACGCTCAAGTACACAATACTATCAGTCTGACTTACCGGAGATAAGCAGTATTTTTTAATCACATAACTGAAAATGCTATTTCTCACACTGATTAACGATGAGGCAAAAATGGTCTCCCTATTGTTGGCACCTTTGTGCTCGCCCTAGACGCTACCTGCATCGACACTGTGATCTCCTGAAGAGCCGCATCTGCTTCGTCTTGCTTGGTTTTAAGTAAAACACTTTGTTCTCCAGCTCTTCTGTTCAGCTCATCCACAAGCGCTTTAGCTTCATTTAGTTTAGACACACCAGCCTGCGTAAATAAAATATTGGCAACATTTTTAGACAGGAATTTCATACTCACACAGTAAATAAATAAATAAAGCCTGTAAGAATGGAGCAAAAATGTAAACATGCACATAAAACATTTACATAAAAACTTAGTTTTTTTCTTGTTGCTAATTATACTGATTTACTCAATTATATACCCCTAAGATAACAGTAAACACTCCAGAGGCTTAAAAGAAAAACATATATTAAAACATCACAAAAAAGCTGAGCCTGACCAGCATGGGTCAGTTGGTTGAGCACCATTGTGCAAAGCAAAGGGTCACCGGTTTGAGCCCTGGCGAGGGTGCATGCCTGGGTTGCAGGCCAGGTCCCCCAGTTGTAGCATGTGCGAGAGGCAACTGATCAATGTTTATCTTACACGTCAACATTTCTCTCCCTCTCTTTCTACCTCCCTTCCCCTGTCTCTAAAAATAAATAAAGACAAAAAAAAAAGCTGAACAGATTTGATGGATTAAACACTGGGTTTTTATCCACTGCATTAAATGGGGAAGAAATGGAAAGCAAAAAATATACATAAAAAACTCAGTAAATCTCACAGACAGGGTAAAAGAGCTCAAAAGCCACTCTTTTTATACTGGATAACATCTGGATTTGTCTGTCCAGTACCTATATTTTTTATAAGACACTGCCTCCCATATGGTTCTGGTAGGCTCTCATTCTAAACAGCTTACCAATTCTTTGGGTGGTCATTTGACCCTGGCCTGGCAATTATGGTACCCATCCTATTGCCCATGAAGAACCCAAGGAATGGACATGAAAATACCCCCCCCCTTTTGTACATTGAGGTGGCTGTTTCTCAGAAGATTTCAGGAGATAAAAATAGAAAAAAGAAGAACTGTAACCAATATTTCCTGAGGCCCCAACACAGAGGACAGGCATCATGCAGGTTCAGTAAATGTGTAATTTATCTAATACACGCACAACAGCCTCTGACCCAATTAAGCTGCAACTCAGCAAGTTTAAGTGACTTATCCACAGCATCACGCAGAACTAAATCAGGAAATTAACCCTCCCAAAGCATGTACTTAGTGGCTTAATATAAATAAAAGTGAATCACCAGAAAGAAGGATAAAGATAACTGTCAAATAAGATAAATCCTAGTCCTGTAACATTAACAAACAGAAGCTAAAGCTTTGGAAAGGAAGTGCTCTCTGACAAATTCTGAGGCTGGCATTTTAATGCCACATTTAAGTTCAAGCTTCCATTAGAGAAATATAGAAAGAAAAATGTTCAGATTATACTGACAGACATAGAATATTTTTATAAAATATCATTTTAGTTTTAATGTTTATCATAAAGCATAATCTCGGGTACTATGTTTTAATTAGAACAGGTATTTCTGAATTTCTAAGCTATAAAATCACAGAAATACATGCAGCTAAGAAGAGGAATCATTATTGAATAAAAATAAATACAAAACCATTACTACAATTTAGTGGGCAATACAGATAGATACATAAGTGAGTTTGTTCTGAGATATTTAATACGGTACAATATTTATTATATTAAATATATACCACGGACAACCTGGACTGTTGTTCTGTACGTACATAAAGTATTTTAAGATTACCAATACTATACCTGCAAATGACTCTGTCTTTTTAATAATTCCTTTTTCTTGCTGCTACTAATGGCGGAGTACACATGTAAAAAGGTCATGTATCGGCTTGGGGTAGCACCATATGCTTTACAAGATTCATGGATTAATAAAAATGACTTTAGAAAATCAGGATCAACTAGAAAAAGACAGAAAACAAAAATGACTTAATTTATGAATAATGGATTAGAGTTAAATTATCTTAACTATATTTAATTCATACCAGGTTCTTCCACCTATATAACTATAAATATGAGATATCATTTTTACTTAAAGGTACATGGACATTCCTAGACATTTATTCATAGCTCCCATTTCCTTATGAATTTTGAATTTTTAATTTCAGTGGCTATTTAATTATTTAATCTTTCCATTATTATATATTTCCCCTGAACAGTTTTATTTCTGCCAAAAGGATAAATCCACAGGTTGTTATACCATGTGAATTGGAACAACGTAACACATGTAATCCAGAAGCAAGCTCAATAAAAACAGCAAATAAAATCAATCAAAAACAGTAAATAAAATCAACTTCTAATGAATATTCTAAGCCAGAAACCTGAGAAAAATTCTTGACTCCTTCCTTGTATGCCACAGCCATTACATAGTGAGGTCCCCTTTAGATTACCTCCTGTTATCTGCCCAAATCCATTCCTTCCTCTTAGATTATAGAAGGCAATAGCCTTCTGTAGTGGTCAAATTGCCTTTGATTTCTCCCTACACCAGTCTGTTTTACAATAACTGAACAAAGAGAAGGGCCCAAAGATTTCTCTGTCTAAAACACCACTCTGGTTATATCGATGCAACAGAATAGACAGCCCAGAAATCAACCCATGCCTTTACGGTCAATTAATGTTTGACAAAGGAGGCAAGAGTTTTACAATGGAGTTTAAAAGCAGAGTTTAAAAGCAATCTCTTCAGTAAGTAGTGTTGGGAAAATTTGAAAAGTACATGCAGAAAATGAAACTAGACCACCAACTTACACCATACATCAGAATAAACACAAAATGGAAAAAGAATTAAATGTAAGTCATGAAACAATTTAAATCCTAGAAGAAAACAGGCTTAATCTCAGGCATCCCACATGACAATATTTTTTGCAGATATATCTCCTAGTGCAATGGAAACAAAAGACAAAATAAACAAATGGGACTACATCAAATTAAAAAGCCTCTGCACAACTAAAGAGACCATTATCAAAATGAAAATGGAACCCACTATATAGGAGAATATTTTTGCCAATGATACATCTGACAAAGGTTTAATTTCCAAAACATATAAAGAATTTAGACAATGCAACACCAGGAAGACAAACAACCCAATTAAAAAATGCACAAAGGACCTGAATAGATACTTCTCTAAGGAGGACATACAGATGGCCCATAGACATATGAAAAAACACTCAACATTTCTTATCACCAGAGAGATACAGATGAAAACCACAATGAGATATGAACTCATACCTGCCAGAACTACTATCATCAATAAATTAACAGACAAGTACTGGCCAAGGATGTGGAGAAAGGAGGACCCTAGTACACTGTTGGTTGAGAAAATGCAGACTGACCCAACCACTGTATAGAGTTTCCTCAAAAAATTAAAAATAGAACTGCCTTTTGACCAAGCTATCTCACTTCTAGGAATATATACTAAGAATCCCAAAACACCAATTCAAAAGAATACACACACTCCTATGTTACAGAAGTGTTATTTACAATAGCCAAGATCTGGAAACAGCCTAACTGCCCATCAGAAAATGAGTGGATAAAAAAGCCATGGTACATTTACACAATAGAATACTATGCAGCAGTAAAAAAAGGAAGGACCTCTTACCTTTTGTGACAGCATGGATGGAATGGAGACTATTATGCTAAGTTAAATAAGCTAGTCAGAGAAAGACTGACATGTGATCTCATGTATATGTGAAATCTAATGAACAAAATAAACTAACAAGCAAAATACAATCAGAGACATTGAAACATGGAACAGACTGACAATTGTAAGAGGGAAGGAGGTAGGGGAAGACTGGTTGAAAGAAAAGTGAGGAGATTAGCCAAAGAATATACATGTATAACCCACAGAACAGACAGCGGGATGGTGATAGGCTGAGAAGGAGTCGGGGAGCTGGGTGGAGGAGCGTAAAGGGGGAGAAACTAAGGCAACTGTAAAAGCATAAACAATAAAACGTAATTTAAAAATAACATAAAACCTCTTGATTATCCCATACCATGCATACCATGCACAAGTTAGAATTAAAATCCCTTAGTGTGACATGGAAGGCCCTCTACTACCTGACGCTGCTGCTTTTCCTCTTCATCTAGTACTCTACTATTTATACATCCCATGTTTCAACTATCTGGGCTATTCATAGTTCAATACAAGTCCCTGTTTTATTTCTCCAAGCTTTTTCCTTGCTAGTTACTCTAAACAGAAAGCTGTTCCTCAAACTGCCTGTCTGGGTAATGTTCCACTCCCACAATATGTGCCAGTTAGAGGTTTCACTTTCCACAGTACTTTATAAAAGCTTCCATCATCACTTATCTTGGTATATCAGTTTTATGTTTATATATAACATAATTCTTGCTATCACTAGAGTATGAGCTCCAAAATCATCTCCAGTATCTAGCTTAGTACCTAAAATAAAACAAGTTTGATAAGTATTTGATGATTAGATGGTTATATAAATAAGTGAATGACTATATGGTAAAAAGAAATATAAGTTATCACATCAAAAATTAATTTGGAACTGGAGAACAAAACGAGACTATTATACTTAAGAAAATACTATGCCCATAGTCAAAGAATATCATAAAACTTTTGCAGGTATAAATTGAGTGCCATGACATATATAGGCAATAAAATAATATAAATATTGTAAGCTATGAGCCAAAGACCCCTAAATGATACAAAAAGGCTCTTCAGATCATTAGGGTCAAATATACAGGGTCCAGCCCAAGAAACACCTGCTCGAGTATGGTTGGTAGGGTAATGATATGGGTGTAATAATTTATAGTTTCAATTTGAACATTCCACCTAAAATGTCATATGGTGTGATTGGGTGGGATATTGTTATGTTACAGAATTATATGCTTATGATTTTGTAATAAAAGATTTTGTAATAAAAAGGGGCATTATTTGTGCCAGAACCTGAATAATTATTAATTTCTTAAATTCAACAATAGATATTCTGTTAGGTCTTACATAAAATGACATAAACATTTATTTAAAATAAAGAGGGCTTTAAAGTTTGGTTTTCATCAAAAGATATAACTTTGTTAGTTTTATATTATTCAAATTAATAATCATTGTGAATCTTTAATGGCTCTGTAACATTAGATGACCATTTCACAGAGAAAAATCTATTTAAATCAATTTCATCAAAATTACCTGAATATTTTTTCTTTTCTTCTTTTCTTTTTTTGTCACCATATTTTTCTCCACTAGCTGTTTCACTGAATAACATTTCAGGTATCTAAGAAATGAAGAGTGATTCTTTAAATCTCAATTAGTATAAAAAAATTTAAGTAAATGCAGTATCAAAGATTAAAAACCTTTACCACACACACCCACACAAAGTATTAATTGCATTTTTCTTCTAGGATTCTTTCCAGACTAAAAGAGAAAAAAATCAATGTATCTGTCTTTAAAAGACATTACTTCCTAGACAAGATTTGGACAAATATTAACATTTAATTGAATGTAAATTAATGACATTTAGGGAAAAGCTCCAATACCTTGCTTAAAAGACAATTAGACTTTGAAATGAAGGAAATTATAATTTGGATTAAATTAGAAAATAATCACAAATGCCATTTTAAATCACACGATGATTAAAATATTTGCATAAAATTAACAAAATACCTCATGGCATAAAGGGGTAGTAAAGATTCTTAGCTTTCTCGAATAAGTAATAGCTAAAAGAAAACAATTTCATAATTGATAATTATAAAAACTACTGTCTAGCTATAACTAGGGTTTTGCCACTATTACAAATAAGAAATTAAAGTCTCAAACAGACTATGATACAAAATACGATAATCTCATAAAATTACTATTTTAAAATATACAAAAACTCTTATTTAGTTTCCCAGAAATAAAATGAAGTAATAGAACTGTGAATTTTTTAAATAAAGCCAAGCCCTGGCTGGTGTGGCTCAGTGGATTGAGTGCCAACAGTTCAGTTCCCAGTCAAGGCACATGGCTGGGTTGCAGGCCAAGTCCCCATTTGGGGGCATGGGAGAGGCAGTGGTCGATGTATCTCTCACACATAGAGGTTTTCCCCTCTCTTTCTCCCTTCCTTCTCATCTGTCTAGAAATAGATAAATAAAATCTTTAAAAATAAAAAATAAAATAAAATAAAGCCAAAATCTTCAAGTTTTGTCACCTAATATGGTTATCATTAACAGCAAGAGAAAGCACAAGTAATCCAGGTAATTAAGTACAAAAAAATCATTTTCTGAAATTTTTCAGATTGAATAAAAGGTAAGTCAAAAGATTCCTGAACTAATGGAAGGTTTGAAAGTGCCATGATTCTCAAGCCAGAGATTTTTTTTCCTCAAACACTTTTACTAATTTCTAACAAAACACTTAAGCTTCTGTGAGAATATTTTAAATTTATACTTTAGGCTTCCAATGTCTTCCCTTCACTCCTAAGCTTTGCTTGTCTTCACACTCCCCTGGTTTTCCTCCTATTCTCTAATAGCTCCTTCTCAGTGTTTTGTGGGTTCCTCATTTTCATTTCAACTTGTGCCCCAGGTTCAGTCTTTGAGTCTATTCCCTCAATGTTTTGTCAACATTCAGTCCTTAGGTGACATCATTCAGTCTCATGGCTCTAAATACTACCTGTAGTCTGATAATTCCAAACTTTTTATCTGTATGTATGCCCGGCCTTTCCGCTGTACTCCAGATTCACACATCCTGTCTTCTCAACCTTTCATTTGGATTGTCTGGTATTTCATATTTAAAACACATAGCATAATAATGACAGATTTTTTTGAAAGATAAATATTTTAACTTAAAAATATGCTAAAAGTATTACTGCCATGTTTTTATTATAAGCTAACCTGACAGGTTAGTGAAATGTATATATTTTTAAAAGTATAATAAATATTTCTATGGTCCTTAAGAATGTAACCTTCAACCTAAAATTCTAGATGCAACCAAACTATAATATCATACAAGAATATGAAATAAATATAGAGTTATCTTCAAACACACAAAAAATGTTCAGTGCCACAATCAAGGCAATTACATCAAATACCAAAGGGAAGTTGCGCACATCAGTGACTTCATTTGTGGAATCTAATAAACAAAGTAAACCGATGAACAAAATAGGACCAGAGGCACAGATACATGGAACAAACTGACAGCTACTGGAGAGGGGGGTACCGGAAGAGATTAGGCAAAAAACATATGCACATATAGGCAAAGTCCACGGACACAGACAACAATGTGGTGCAGGTGGGGGAATGGGGAGAGGGGGCACAATGGGGGAATGGGGGGACATGTGTAATAGTGTCAACAAAAAAAGTAAAATAGTACATAAAAAAAGAATTAAAGAAATTGAAAAAAAGAAAATCAGTAACTTCAAAAATGGAATGCGTTTACTTTTTTATTTCCATATTCAAATGTTAAACTTACTTTCTTCATACTGTTATCTGACCAACTCTCCATCCACAATACCTGGCATTTCTTATGCAGTGCTGGATTACTCTCACAGTTTATTATGAAGTTTAAATTTGCAGAATCCATTATTAAGACAATATGCAAGTTTTGTTGAATTCCTAAAAATTATATAAGAAAATTATAATTATGTAATATTACAGCAGTAATAATATACAGCAGTAACAATCGGGGAACCTACATATGATCTCATTTAAGCTACGAAACAGTATTATATTATTTTTATTTTGGTTAAAATATTACTTGTTTAAAACACTACTTGTGTATCACATTTGAAAAATATTACTTCATATTCATGAAGAAGATAAGTATGTATAATATATTGATGTTTTGTATGTTATTTTTCAAGTGTGATACTGGATTCTATTTCATTTTTCTTTCAAGGACTTTTGTTTCAATATTCACAAGCAAAATTGGTAACTGGTTTTCTTTTCAGAGAAATATTATTTTCCCTGTTTCAATATCAATGTTATTTTCCCTTCAAAAATAGGCATTTGGAAACTTTCCTGCATTTTCTATGTTCTGAAACAGTTGAAAATATTGTAGCACCAGAGTTCTGGCCAAGATGGAGGCATAGGTAGAAACCCTTTGCTTCCTCGCACAACCAAAAGGAGAATAACAACCAATCTGAAATCAGTAAACAACCAGAAGTGCCAGAAAATCAAATTGCACGGAACTCTGATAACCAAGGAATTAAAGAAACAGTCAACCAGACCAACCGCACTTGGAAAGACAAGCAGACAGAGAGAATCTACAGCAAGGTGGTGGACCATGCAGGCAGGGCTGGCTGAACACGAAACTGAGACTTAGAGTTGACGGTGGACTATGGTGGGGGTTGCCACAGTGGGAGAAACTCCCAGTAGCACACGAGAATACCACAGTTCATTGGAAAGTGGGGCTAGAGCCAAGCAGGCAAACTCCATTTTTCCCTCTCTGGCCCCTCCCCCACAGATAGTGCCGCAGCACAGCCAGGAGGATTGCCCTGCCCTGGTGAATCCCTAAGCCCCCCACACACAACTTAACAGGTGTGCCGGGACAAGAAATATGACCCAAATAAAAGAACAGAGCAAAATTCCACAAAGAGAGCTAAGCGATGAGGAGATAGTCAACCTATCTGATGGAGAATTCAAAGCCCTGGTAATCAATATGCTCACAGAACTGATTGAGCTTGGTCACAACATGAAAGATCAAATGAAGGTACCCAAAGTGAAATAAAGCATAATATTTAGGGAACCAACAGTGACAGGAAGGAAACCAGGACTCAAAGCAACAATTTCGAACAAAAGGAAAAAATAAATATCCAACCAGAACAAAATGAAGAAACGAGAATTCAAAAAAATGAAAAGAAGCTTAGGAACCTCTGGGACAACTTTAAACATTCCAATATCCGAATTATAGGGGTGCCAGAAGGAGAACAGCAGCAAGAAATTGAAAACTTATTTAAAAAAATAATGAAGGAAAACTTCCCCAATCTGGCAAAGGAAATAGATTTCCAGGAAGTCCAGGAAGCCCAGAGAGTTCCAAAGAAGTTGGACCCAAGGAAGCACACACCAAGGCACATCATCATTAAGTTACCCAAGATTAAACATAAAGAGAGAATCTTTTTTTAAGTATTTTTTAAAGATTTTATTTATTTATTTTTAGAGAGGAAAGGAAGGAGAGAGGGAGAGAAACATCAATGTATGGTTGCCTCTCATGCATCCTCTGCTGGGAACTGGCCTGCAACTCAGGCATGGGAATCGAATCACGATCCTTTGGTTCATAGGCCCGCGCTCAATCCACTGAGCTACACCAGCCAGGGCTAAAGAGAAAATCTTAAAAGCAGCACGAGAAAAGGAGAGAATTACCTACAAAGGAGTGTCCATAAGTCTATAAGCTGATTTCTTAAAAGAAATCTTGCAGACATGAACGGGCTGGAAAGAAGTATTCAAAGTCATGAAAGGCAAGGACCTACAGCCAAGTTTACTCTATCCAGCAAAGCTATCATTTAGAATGGAAGGGCAGATAAAGTGCTTCCTAGATAAGGTCAAGTTAAAGGAGTTCATCATCACCAAGCCCTTACTATATGAAATGTTAAAGGGACTTATCTAAGAAAAAGAAGATCAAAAACTATGAACAGTAAAATGACAACAAACTCACAACTATCAACAAACGAACCTAGAAAAAAAGAATTACAAGAATTAAGCAAACAACAAGAACAGGATCAGAATCAGAGAAATGGACATCACACGGAGAGTTTTCAGTGGGGAGGGAGAGGGGAGGAATAGGGAAGCATAATTGGTAGACATAAAATAGATGGGGAGAGGTAAAAATGGTATAGGAAGCAGAGAATTCAAAGAACTTCTATGTACAACTCATGGACACGGACTAAGGGGAGGAATGCTGGAGGGTTGGGGGTGCAGGGCGGAGGGGAGTTAAAGGGGGAAAATTGGGAAATTTGTAAGAGCATAATCAATAAAATATACTTTAAAAAAATTGTAGCATCAGGATGATGTTTCTTAGAGATGTGGTAGAATTTCCTTGTAAATGTGAAAGAGAGGGAAGGAAGGGTAGCTCTTTAATAACTTTCTCAATTTCACCAATAATAAATATTCCTTTCAAAAAATAAAGAAGATAAATTTAACGGTAAAGTCTGGGTGATATCATTGCTTTATTTTTTACTTATTCAATTTCAAATATCTAGAGTACACCTAAAACTGTTCCTGTACCCTGGCCAGTGTGGCTCAGTTGGTTGGAGCGCCATCCCATAATTGAAAGGTTGTGGGTTCAATTCCTGGTCAGACAACACACCTAGGTTGTGGGTTTGATCCCAAGTTTGGGTGCTCTGGTCTGCGCACGTATGGGAGGCAACTGATCAAAGCTCTCACATCAATGCTTGTCTGTCTCTTTTCCTATCTCTCTAAAAGCAATTTAATAAACTGTTCTCAGGCGAGGATAAAAAATATATTTAAAAAGCTGTGCCTGTAATAATAATAGGTTTTTTAGTTTTTAAAAATGTACAGTCTGGCACCAACTAAATATTTCATTAATTCTCTTCCGAGGCATAAACAGTAATTTTACCACATGAAAACAAAGGCAGTAAATATTTCAGAGAACATTACCACACTTTCATCCTTTCCTTTTGCTAAAATTTTGCTAACGTGTTTTTATTATAGATTAGCCTTTAGGCTACATAGTGTTATTTTCTAAAAGCTCCGCCAAAAAAAAAAAAGTGTAAATTAATTACCACCCGGACCCCAAATTTAAGATACCTTTGCAATCTATAGAAAATAAGGTAAATTAAAAAATATTTATTTCACATGAACCAGAGTTTGAATGGATTAATAAAGTACATGTCACTTACTGTATGTGAAGTAATTGAAAACTGGCCCCAAAAACCCATCCTGTGAAGCCTGATCTTTAAGAGGCGACAGCAAGGGCTCCAATTCTTCCAGAGTGTGGAGTCCAGGAACCTCACCTGCCAAAGAATGTTGCATTTCTCTTGAATTGCAGTTGTAATGCACTAATTCAAAACACATTTTTACATACACAGAATTTTTTCTATTTTTGTATTATATAATCTGCCCTTATTTAATCTTTGTTTCCAAAAATATACAAAAGTTATCACCTCAATATTATTCACAAATCGTTCCCTTCATTTAATAATATTCAAACTCCTAGGCAAGCCATTCAAGACTAGTCATAATCTACCCTTTTATCTGCCTTCCAAGGTTTTTCTTCAACCCTCCCTGACAAGACCTTGAGTTCTTGCCTCAATGACCTTTTTTGTGTTCCATAAATATAATGAAATACTCCCTTTCTGCAATATGAACCCACAGTCTTCCCCTAGCCCTTATGTTCCGCCAAAATTAACATTTATCTTTCAATATACTACTTTGCCAACTGCTATTCCCATGAGCCTTCCTAACTACCCATAAGCCAGGTAATGGACTCTTTTCTATTTCACATAATATCCAAACATATCACTGTTTACATTTATCACATCATTGAATAATGAATGAATTACTTCTCTTGCCTTCCAATTAGATTCTGAATTCCCAGAAGACAAATATTTGATCATGTCCAATATTAACCCTAGGGAAATCTTAGCCAAGCACCAGGCAAACAAGCATTTGCTAGATAAATAAATAAATTAGTGAATAGACAGATGAGTAAACTTATACTAGATATCAGAAGAACTAATCCATGAACTGCTACTAGGCAATGGAATGATGAAAGGCAAATCAAAGTTAAGACTATAAGCATTTGATAGGAGGCCTGAACCATGTGTTATTCACCTCTGTAAATACAGTATTTAGCCCTGGGTCTGGCACACAACAGATGTTGAATAAGTATTTGTTAAACCAATACATTTATACTTCATAAGAAATTGTAAGACTAAGTGAAAATTCTTTTGCTATACATCCAAGCACTGCATCCATGTAGGGCTCACCACAGGTTGATTTCTACTTTTCTTTAGGCTCGACTCAGAGGATCAGAGCACTCACCTTTCCCCAAGCCTGTACATAACCAAACACATGCACACATGTAGCTGCTCTGTATCTTTCTCTACATTGCAGCGATACAAAGATACTTTTCCATTCCTCAAGTTTAGCAAAGAAAGCTGGCTCTCCTAACATTTTATGCATGATAGGGAATAAGAATTTGAAATGAAAAGAGAGACAAAGGTCTACTGAGTACTTTTCACTGTAAGTATTTTTCAAAAATACTTTTTGTTGCCCTGACTGGAGTAGCTCAGTGGATTGGACGTTGTTCTGTAAACCAAAAGGTAACCGGTTTGATTTCCAGTCAGGGCACATGCCTGGGTTGAGCGCCAGGTTCCTGGTTGGGGGTGTGTGAGAGGCAACTGATTAATGTTTCTCTCCCTTTCTCCCTCCCATTCACTCCCTCTAAAAAATAAATACATTTGTGTGTGTGTGTGTATTCTCCAAAAATGTTGAGAAAATTTAAATTTACCAAAATTCAACTTTACTCATGATTTTTGTGGTTATATATTCATAAAGACCTATTTATCCTGATATACAATAATTACTGGGTTAATGCTTATCTGAGTATTTGCTTTCACAAAGAAAAAGACTGTAAAGCTGGCCTACTATTTCACCTCACCCAAAATGAACAAGGTCTCCATCTAGTGACGACTTCAGCAATATGCAACGCAAAGAATATGCACCTTAAAAATAAACAGTTCATTCTCTAAAAGACACAAACACTTCAGGCTTTCTCAAGACCTACCACTTTCACTTGCCGTTACCCCTCAACTCTTTTAAAAAAAATTGACCTATCACATGTCTAACTAGAGTCCTGGTCTATACATTCATTAGGACACTAAAGTATAGATGGCTCATATTAGAAATTAAATGTTTTTTCAACCAAAGGTTTTAAAATTCTAAAGACAATTTTATCTACATCCTACCTAGAATGATACAAAAAAACTAGTTATTAATAAGTGATTGAGCCCTGACTGGTGTAACTCAGTTGGTTGAGAGTCCTTCCACGAAGTAAAAGGTCACTAGTTCAGTCACCAGTTTGATTCCTTATCAGGGCACATACCTAGGTTGTGGGTTCAATCCCCAGTCAGGACATGTATGAGAAGTGACCCCTCAATGTTTCTCTCTCACATCAATGTTTCTCTCTCTCTTTCTTCCTCCCTCCCCACTCTCTGAAAATATGTAAATAAAATCTTTTTAAAAATAAAATAAAATAACCAAGTCAAGTTGGTTGGAGCATCGTCCCAATACACTAACGTTGTGGGTCCGATCCCCAGTCAGGGCACATCCAGGAACCCACCAATGTGTGCAAGAATAGGTGGGAAAACAAACCAAACTGATGTCTGTCTCTTTCTGTCTTTCTCTCTCTCTTCCCCACACTAACAATCAATAAATAAAAATATTAAAAAATCGAGATATGTAAAAAAACTGAATCAAACATGAGCATCATGTAATTTTGTCCTGGGAGCCCCACAGTAGAAGAACCCAGAAAGTTGAAACTAGCATTTGACAAGGTTTATTTTGTATTTAAATAACAAAGTATTCTTGGTCCAAGTTTAAAACTAAGCTACCACATACCAATCCTACTAACAGTGATTACTTATTACAAAGAGATTCTAATAAATTTCATAAATTCTTCAGAAAAGGAAAAATATAAGAAATTGCAGGTATGCTGCCCAGGAAACCACCAAAAAGGTCAGGTGTCAGAGACAACGAGAGTATACCATGATTTGACAAAAACTAAGATAAGATCCCATAATATTCCATACTGTGATCCTATGAGATCCCATATTATCTGGATGATATCTGCATTTATATGTCCATATTAAGATCATACCATAATTATTCAACCATTCCACTAATGATGGACAGTGAGGTTCTACAAATGTTTTATTGTAAATTATATTATTTCCTTACATACTACTCCTTTCATTTCTGTAAGTTAAATTTCTACAGATAATATAATTGCAATATCAAAAGGTATGGCACATTTTTTTGAGTAAGTACTGGTTCATAACTCTCCCAAAGGGCTATACCAGATCACAGTTCCATCAAAAACTAGTGAGAGGGCTGATTTTTCAGTATATTCACCAGTATTTACTATTAGTAATTATTTTACATAATTCTTTAATCCTTTGGTTTTATAGAAACAAATTTCTCAATTCTCTTGTTCTGAGAATGTTTAAGCCCATGTCACCTTAATAAAAGCTATGCCAAAAATCCTCTGAAACATAATTTTACACAAAAAATTTTTTACTTGCATAATGTTTACACTATAACTTTGTTGTCTATAATTAGAAACCATTCACTTGCCTGAAGACAAAAGACTATTGATCATCTCCAAAAATGCAGGATGAACAAATTGGTGATCCTCAAGAAGTAAAATTATCTGTTGCGCTTCAACACCGGCGAGATGCAGCACCTGCACAATAAGAACAGACATATTGGAACAGCTCACTTCCATTCTGCACATAAACTAAGTCACATTCTTTCTTTCTTTATTTGTTATCGGTAATCAAAATTAAAAATTCAACATTAGCATTACAGTTTGTAAAGTAAATCCAGTTCATGATCACCACATACTATTGGGGGAAATTTTAATTATCTTATGGCTAGGACACAGTAAAAGAAAACTAGGCAATCATTTTTATACTTACCTACATATGTCCCAAATACACTTCCTTTTGCTTCTTTCATGTTCATCTAACATTCTTTTCTGGGGTAACTGAGAGTTTAAAACCCTAATGGGAATCTTTTCCCTGTCTGTACCTAATAACATGATTTTCTGATCATCGTGGGAAAACAATCATCAAAATTAAAACAAAGACTAAGTTCCACACCAGATACCTAAAGATCTTTAAAAGGCTTTTAGAAGAGTAAGTAATTGTGACTTAAACCCAAATGAAGAAAAAGACTGTGACTCACGTGTCTGAGATCATTTTTGAACTGTTTGAGCTCATATCCCCTGGAAATCTTCGGGGAGAACAGCACAGCCCCGTGCATGTGGCCGACTAAAGAGGTGATGGTCCGACGGCCGACCCCGCTGCGTCCTGCTAACAGAAGGGAGCCTCCGGGAAAGCTCAGCACTCTGTCTATCCTGGACATGTACTCCAGAACTTCTTGAAAAAGTAAGATATCCAAATTCTGGTTATCTCGTCCATAATGAATAAGACCCTTTTTAAAAATCACAA
>PVKM010019573.1:0-24106 GCA_004027735.1 Carollia perspicillata
TTTTGTTTCCTCCTTTCCGATTTGGATGCCTTTTATTTCCTTTTCTTGTCTGATTGCTGTGGCTAAAACTTCCAAAACTATATTGAATAGAAGTGGTGAAAGTGGACAACCTTGTCTTGTTCCTGATCTTAGTGGAAAAGCTTTTAGTTTTTGTCCATTGAGTATGATGTTGGCTGTAGGTCTCTCATATATGGCCTTTGTTATATTGAGGAATGCTCTCTCTATTCCCATTTTGCTGAGTGTCTTTATCATAAATGAGTGCTGTATCTTGTCAAATGCTCTTTCTGCATCTATTGATATGATCATGTGATTTTTGTCTTTGCTTTTGTTTATGTGATGTATTACAGTTAGTGATTTGCGAATATTGAAACATCCTTGCATCCCTGGGATGAATCCCACTTGGTCATGGTGTATGATCTTTTTAATGTATTGCTGGATATAGTTTGCCATAATATTTGAAGTCTAATGGGTCTTTCTCAGTTGGTTTTTATTTATTGGACCTTTTACCCATGATGCTTTGTTTCCATGCATGCTTGGTTGTCTTTTTCATTGCTATTGCAAAATTATTTAGGAAGTCCTGGAGGCTTAGAATAAAGTTACCTTCGTATAGGGATAATTTGCATTTGTTTTTGACAATTGAAATAATGAGAACCTGGTCAGCAAATTCCCATAAGGGCCAGCCAGCCTTGGCCAAAGATTTTTGGTAGTGGAAGACTGGGAGTTTTATGGTTTTAGACCTTATATTTAAGTTTTTAACCCATTTTGAGTTACTTTTTTGTGAGTGGGATAAGATAGAAATTCAATACCATTATTTTGCATCTGATAATAGAGGTTCTTCTCCCCTTTTTCTTTCCTTTTTTCCCTCTGCTCCTCTTGGTGCTAAACCAATCTTTACCGAAGTCCTACGGGTGAGGTTGGGAAGAGGGAGAACAGATTTCATTCTAGGTATTGCCCTTGAAGTCTAACCTAATGTGGAGACTTTTTTTTATTTAGACAACCCCCTCTTTAGATGGAGCTCTTTGCCTTCCATGGTTCTGAACTGAAGCTTATATTTGCCAAGTAACAAATATCCTTAAGTCAAAATTGGCTTAGATGTTTGATGTTTTGCCTATTAGAGAGATAGCACTGGGTTTGATATTTCCTTCAGAATTTGACCTGCTAGTTCTCTGTTATGTTAACTCAGTGCTTAAGGTGATTGTATTTTTATAAAAATTCTGCATCTTTAGTTTTCAGCGGGAGAAATGGCCTCAAATAGTGGTTCTCAGGTAGGGGTGATTTTGCTTTCAAGAGACATTTGGCAATGCCTGGAGACATTTTTGTTTTTTACAGTTGGGGTTGGGAGAGCTAATGGTATCTATTTTGTAGAGACCAGCAATCCCTCTAATCATTCTACATTGCATAGGATAGCCTTCCACAACAAAGAATTTTCCATCCCCAATTGCTAATAATGCCAAGGTCTAAATAACTTAGACTTCTATTACTGAAAATAGAAGTTCAAGAAGTTAGTTCATAAGTTTAAAATTTGGAAGTTTGGTATGTGAAATAGAATTTATGAGAATTTCTGTGTTTCTAGGGCATGACTCTGTGGCAGTACTACACACCATCAAAATGCTTGAATTAGGCATAAAGGAAAGAAACATAATAGAAGTTGTCTCACGTCGGGCAATACTTCTAAACCTTTACGTGGCATCACTATAACTTTTGATGCTTAGAAAAACTTTTTAAAGTACCACTAATTTTTAAAAATTTTGAACAAGTATACTAGAGGAAAATTTAAATTGTCTTTCTATAATATAGATATAAAAGGATATTACAACATAATTGTCATATGAACAAGCAATCCAATAGTATTCAGTCAAGCATATAGAAGAGTGTTAAAAATTTAAAAAAAATTGAGGTTTGAATAAATTGTCATATTTTCACAAATTTTATTTTATATTAATTTATATCAAGTTTTCAAAAAGATTTTATTTACTTATTTATTTTTAGAGAGAGGGGAAGAAGAAAGGGAGAGATACATCAATGTGTGGTTGCCTCTCACATGCCCCCTACTGGAGACCTGGCCTGCAACCTTGGCATGTGCCTCGACTGGGAATCCAACCAGTGACCCTTTGGTTCACAGATCTGCACTCAATCCACTAAGACATACCAGCCAGGGCAATTTATATCAAATTTTATATTCCAAATTACAGATAATGTCCCAAATCAATTTTTATTCATGAATGTTACTATTGAGATCACATGTTTTGTAGTCAATAATTTTGTAATAACTATGTGTGGTGCCAGGTTGGCACTAGACTTACCAGAGGGAATCACTTCATAAGTTACATAAATGTCCACCAAAAGCTAATATAATATTGAATGCCAACTGTAATTGAAAAACAAAAAAAATTAAAAAAAACCACATTTTTATATAGTATGCTTTTTTTTATAAAGCAGGACAGTGAGTTTTTATTTTTATTATTTGTTAAATTGTTACCAAAGGATATATTTATTGATTTTAGAGTGAGGGGGACGGAGGGAGGGAGAGAGGGAAGAGAGAAACATCCATGTGAGAAACATCAATCGGTTGCCTCCTGTATGTGCCCCAACCAGGGATCAAACTCAAAACCTAGGTATGTGCCCTGACTGGAAATCAAACTCAGAATATTTCTGTCGGTCGATGCTCCAACCAACAGAACCACCCAGCCAGGGCTCATATGGTATTTTTTTATCCTGTTACTGTCTGACACTACTTAATGATGGGAATACTTTAGGAGAAATGCATTGTTGGGTGGTTTCATCATTGTGTGAACATCATAGAATTGTACTTACACAAACCTAGATGGTATGGCCTACTCCTGTAAATGTATGTACTATGTCTTTATCTGACTGGCAGTGTTAATGGGTTTGTTTACACTAAAATCACACAAAAACGTGAGTAATGCTTTATACTAAGACAGTGATTTTCAAGCTTTTTCATCTCATGCTACCCATAAATTCATTACTAAATTTCTGTGGCATACCCCAAAATATATATTTTTTGCTAATCTGACAAAAATAGATATAATTTTGATTTATTCACACCAGATGGTTATTGTTGTGTTGATTGTTATCATTTTTTAAATATTATGGCTGTAATCATTTTTTAATTTGACAATCTAAGGGAAAAGAGGTCATTGCCCTTGACTCAATAGTCAGGTATTACATATTTTATTTTATTTTATATTTTTAAAATATTTTATTTATTTATTTTGAGGCAGAGGGGAAGGGAAGGAGAAAGAGAGGGAGAGAAACAGCAATGTGTGGTTGCCTCTCATGCACCTCCCTATTGGGGACCTGGCCTGCAATCCAGGTACATGCCCCAACTGGGAATCAAATTGGTGACCCTTTGGTTTGCAGGCCAGCACTGAATCCACCGAGTCACACCAGCTGAGGGCTACATATTTTAAAGATTCTTGCTGCACACCAGCGTGCCTCTTGCTGCACAGTGGTTGAAAATCACTGTGCTAAGACATTATGACAGCTATGACATCTCTAGGAACAGGAATTTTTCAGCTCCATTATGATCTTATGGGACTGTTATCTTGTATGCACTCTGTTGACCAAAACATCCTTATATGGCACATGATTGTGTTTGTTGTCAGGGTCAAAACTAGGGTGGGTTGAACAATGTACTTGCCTCAGGCACAAAATCCACAATGAACAGAATATCTAACTTTTAAATGAAGACAGAAGTACTAACAGTGCTATGCTATACAGGTATATCTCATAGATATTGTGGGTTCAGTTCTAGACTACCAGAGTAAAGGGAGTGTCACAGTAAAGTGAGTCATAATCTTTTTGCTGGTTGGAGAGTCTTGCCAATTTGCAAAAAACTGCAATATTTGTGCAGTGCAATAAATTGAAGTACAATAAAGCAAGGTATTAGAATCTGAGGCAAAAAGAAAAATCAGTAATACTATGAATTTATTCAAAATTTTGATATTTTTTCATATAGATTAATTTTAATTGTTTAAATTATAGCATTAAATATCATTTATCTTGATTGCTGATTTTTTGGTGTTCCTCTTAAATTTCCACCTGAGGTAAGAGCCTAGCTTCTCTCACCTTAATTTTGGCCCTGCTTGTTGGTGAGATATTCTGGCTAGGTAGTTAATACAGGAAGAGGGCGGGGCTGACACTAAATTTTATTTTTAGGGTAGGACAGGTGCTAGGATTGTTGTCCTAATGTCATAGGGATGGGGAAGTTTTGATAGACAATGACGTGGTATTCAAGTATTCAGTTATTTCTAATTATACTTTGAGTAAAGACTCTTCTTCAGGAGATTGAAGGTAAAATGGAAAGGCTTGACAGGTGTACTAGGCATAGCAGTATGAAATTGAGTTGGTAATTTCAATCTAAGAGAACAAGCATATAGAAAGCTGTTGATTGGTGTTTCGAAGGAGGAATCATAGTTACAAGGCTTAAAACCATAGTACTCAAGATTAGAGTTGTGATTTCTGCTGAGAGAGATTGAAGGACATGGATTAACATGCTATTCCTAGGAAAAAAATGTTGATGAGAACTCATTCTTTTTGACTAAGGTACATAAGAGACAAGGGAACCCACAGGAAGCTGGATTTGGTCGTCTTGTTTGTCACTGGTAGAGTGTGGCTCATGGAAACCAATTTGTTAGCCTTTGCCATCCTGTGCTCCCCTTGCTTATTATGATTAATGACTATATAATAATAAGTACTGAATTTGCATTGAAGCAGTTTGGGTATTACTTACTTCTGTCAAAATGAACTCAGGTATGAGGGTAGGAGAAGAGCCTATACATAGAGGGTGGGGGCATAGGTGAGCACTGATGGAGAGTTGGGGAAACCTGAGGCAGGACAAATGAAATGAGTGCTAATGTTGGAAAGTGGTTTCAAGTATTTATTTTTAAACTGTTAAAGTAAAAAATTCATTTTCTTCTGTTAAACCAGTCATATGTTTGTCATCATAAGCAGTCATGTACATATATGCACAGTGGAATAGAGTGACTTTCTTTACTGGTGTTCCCATGCTTTCTCCCTTTAGAATCTCTCAATTCCAGTTGTATTACAACAATTTTATTGTATTTTCCAGTGGGCAAAAATGTCTACTTGTGAGTGTGTGTGTGTGTTTTAAATGTTTTTGAAAGGAAAATTTATTTTTGCATGTATATTTCTAGGATATGTTCTTGTTTTAGATTTTAGCATAATTCTACTAAAACCATGAAAGGTTATTTTTAATTTAAGTGTCAGAAATCATATTAAAACTATTTCTATCTATTTTCATTATAGAAGAAACACTGAAGGCTTCAAAGTAATTTTTGGTACTGGAATGTCAGAAAAGTAAATGGATGCTGGTAGTCAGATAGTATTCCATGAAGAAAGCCTCTTGAGCCTGGCTAGTAAAGCATTAGAGCTATAAAGAATGATGGACTTCACAAAGAGTCTCTGAAGAGTAGGATACAGCCCTTGAAATACAAAGAAATAAAAAGGAACAGAATTTATCAACAAACATCTTTATGAACAATAGACCTCAGCACTACTCTAAAAGATATTCCCTTTTTTCCCCTTTTTAAATGGATGGTACACACTCATCAGACATATTCTGCCTTGGTCAAAGAGAACATCCAGTACTGATGACTCCCATTTTCTTTTTCATGTCATGTTTACCCCCAGTTCCCAAAAGAAAAATTTTGAATATACATGACATCAATGACAAGTATAAAATATATATATTTTAAATATTTTATTTATTTATCTTTAGAGGGGAAGGGAAGGAGAGAGGGAGAGAAATATCAATGTATAGTTGCCTCCCCCTCTGGGAACTGGCCTGCAACCCAGGCATGTGCCCTGACTAGGAATTGAACCATAATCTTCTGGTTTGCAGGCCCACGCTCAATCTGCTGAGCTACACCAGCCAGGGCTAAAATATAATTTTTGAAATAATACCAATGATTTTTAGAAAAACATTAAGCATAAGCTTCCCTCCCCCATCTATTTATGCCATCATAAAAAGAGGAAAAAATAAATCAAAAGACACAGGAAACAGGGAATCAAATATAGGAAAGAGAAAAAAGGAATTGCCAGAATGAAGGCAAAGCCAAGCCCCAAAGCAACAGCAGCTCTGTGGTAATCCAAAAGAGCAACTTCCCCAAACAAGAGCAGGACAGTAAGAGAAAACAAAAAAATTCCAGGAGGAGTCCTGGGTAGGGGAAGCAACTAATGGACTGCCTACACAGCTGACCACTCAGAAGGCTGTGTTGAGAGTATCTTACCAGCTTGTTGGAAGGGGTAAATAAATGTGATCATAAATCAAAGAATATGAACATTTTTAAAATGAGGCAATTACTAATTTCAGGAAAAATGAAAGCTTCTCACAATAAATGTGATTACAGCACACTGTGTAGCAGTGGGTGATATTTACATAGTCATATTAGGGAATTAGCAAATTGTGATGTGATCATGTTGTCAGTGTGGGAGGAGAGGAGAGAAGAGGCTACCGAAGAATGAATAACCTTCAGCTGCCATAGGAAGTCAATAGATAACATCTAAAATACCTTGTGTTTGTAGCCTAACAAATAAAAAGTATGTTGTGCTGAAAAAAAAAAACATTAAGAATAAGCTTATCACATACAAATTTAATAAATTAATTGGAGCCCAAAGCACACTTATAGTCATGAGGCGTATTCTAGAAGCTAATGATCTGCTTTTTTTTGACCACACATGGTAGGCTTGCAAAATAATCTTATTATGTATTAATCTGTTTTAGGATCTTCTAACACTGGCCTGCCTGTAAATAGGTTGCTTTTTTTTTTTCTCTTTCTTTGTCTCTTTTTATTCCCTATTTCTTGAAGATTTACTCTGTTCTTTATATCAGCTTAAAGTATCATGTTGTCATTTGTATGTTGATTGTTTAAATTTTTCCATTTTATCATAAAAAGAACTCTGTCTCTAAGCACTTCTATTTTTTTCTTTTTCTTTTTTTAAGTTGTTGTTCAAGTATAGTTATCTACATTTTCCTGCCACCACTTTCCCTACCCCACCCACCCCCACCTCCCACCCTCAATTCTACCTCCCTTTGGCTTTGTTCATGGGTCCTTTATACTTGCTCCTTGATAACCCTTCTTCTTCTATTTTTAATTTTCCTTTTAAAAGTATTTCTTATTTATTATTTTAAAGAAATATTTTAAAATTTCTCTGATATATTTATTTTTGCATTGTGTATTTTATTATTTTCTTTTTCTTCCTTCTCTCTTAAATTTTTTTCACTTAAATTTTTTCATAATAGCCATTGCTATGCTACTGATGTAGCCAAAGAGAGAGTCTGTATCACTGTTGAACAAAGGTAAGGCCTTATTCCTTCAATTTCTTTCTAATGAGTCTCTCAGGCAATCTAAGGGTGGCCTCCTAAAACTCTTTGCTTTAGTCACATGTCAGCTAACTTTCCTCAATGTACCCCATGCTCTGCAGATGTCATATTCACTCTTTTTATAAAAGATATTGCTTCCTAAAATTGCATACCATCCAATTCTTATAGGTATCTGTTTTAAAACTTGTGATTTCTGAAATCATTGTTGGCTTTTGGATAAATAGTGGTAATAGAGAGCCAAGAATTAGGAGAGTGACATTTGGGACATGATTTTTTCATGTAATATGCCTAATGTAACTGTGTTGCTAATCCAAGCAGTGGTAACCCCCACATAAAAGTATTCATGGGGGTTTACCCCCATGAAAAGCTATATACCCATATAGCTTTTACACCAGCCTGGTCCTAATTTAGTTATATCCTGGGAAGTCCTCTTTGCTTTGCAGGATCATAGGAATATCCTTTGGGCATAAGGCCCTTCTAGCTCCTCTTCCTTACTATTTGGATTAAGAATATATTTTTAGCCCTGGCTGGTATAGCTCAGTGGATTGAGCATGGTCCTGGGAACCAAAGGGTCACTGGTTCAATACCCAATTAAGGCACATGCCTGGGTTGCAGGCCAGGTCCCCAGTAGGGGGTGCATAAGAGGCAACCACACATTGCTCTTTCTCTCCCTCTCTTTCTCCTTCCTTTTCTCTCTCTCCTAAAATAAATAAACTTTTTTTAACAAAAGAATATATTTTTAAGTACTAAATAAGGAAAGTAATCTTTCTCCTTGGAATTACATGATTTTAGAATATGAAAATCGGATTTATTTTCACCAAAATGTGTTACTATAATGCTGCTTTCTTTTACTGTTAAACTGAGAAAGCCACCCTGGCTGATGTAGCTCAGTGGATTGAGCGCAGGCCTGTGAACCAGAAGATCGCAGTTCGATTCCCAGTCAGGGCACATGCCTGGGTTGCAGGCCAGTTCCCAGCAGGGGACTCATGAGAGGCAACCATACATTGATATTTCTCTCCCTCTCTCCTTCCCTTCCCCTCTAAAGATAAATAAATAAAATATTTTAAAAAACTGAGAAAGCCTTTGTTATTTCTTATATTAATCTCTTGGAAAACATTTTACTTGTCATTGAATGTATAATAGTCCATCTTAGAAAAAAATTTAGTGTGAAATAAGGAGACTCATAATAGTAGGTAAAAATACAAGATATGACTATAAACTGGTATAGCCACTATGGAAAACAGTATGAAGATTCCTCAAAAAATTAAAAATAGAGTTAATATATGACCCAGCAACCTTTCTTCTGGGTATCTACCCCCCAAATTGGAAGATATATGCATCCCTCCCTATGCTCATTGCAACATTATTCACAATGGCCAAGACATGAAAACAACCAGTGTTTTTTTTTTTCATAGATGATTGGGTAAAGAAGATGTGGTACATATGTACCATGGAATACTACTCAGCCATAGGAAAATATTACATACTTCCATTTGCAACAACATGGATGGATCTTGAGAATATCATGCTAAGTGAAATGCTAAGTCAGACAGGAAAAGTCAAGAACCATATTGTTTCACTCATATGTGAGATATAAAACTGAAAGCAACAAATGAACAAAGAGAAACAAACAAAAAAACTCATAGACACAGACAACAGTATGGTGCTTGCCAGAGGGAAGGGGGTAATAAAGAGTAAATGGGATCACATATGTAGTAATGAAAGAAGATTTGACTTTGGGTGATGGGCACACAATGCAGTGTACAAATGAGGTATTATAAAATTATATACTTGAGACCTATATAATTTTATTAACCAATAAGTTTAATTAAAAAGAAAAAAACCATAAAGTATGATATTACAAAGCTGGACTGGCATCCTCACTCTATTAATTTACTAGCCGAGTCACCTTGGAAAAATTAGTTAATCTTCCTTATCTTTAGCTTCTTCATTTGCAAAATAGGAATGATGTTACCTCACAGGGTTATTGTCAGACTCAAATGAGATATTTGTGAAGATGCCTTATAAATATATATATATATATATAAGTGTTATATTTCTAAATAATAATATGTTATTTTACTTGTGTATTTTTAAAGTTTTTTTTCTAAGAGCCATCCATGGTGTGAGAGGCAATAAAGTTAAGTCACATTGCTTTAAGTTCAGATTCCAAATCTTCTGCTTGCTAGAGGTCTGACCTAAGCTCTCATAGCCTCACTTTCCTATTCTATGAAATGAGAATATAATAGTATCAATCTTATAGGGTTGTCATGAAGATTAAATGAGATAATCCATGTAAAATACTTCCAACAGTGTTCAGCACATTCAATAAATGCTACCTATCATCATCATCATCATGATTGTCCTTTGATTAAAAAAGGAAGCTCTTTTCCTAAATTAAAAACTGTATTTACCATTTATCAAGTGGTAAATTATCAAATCAACTTCATTCTGTTATTAAATTATCAGCACAATTAATTTTTCCTTAGTGGTGAATACATATGTGAATACAAAGATACAGTTTTCTTTAATTAAGAACATTCCTTGATATAGTACATATTTTAAATAGTAGGTATTCCTGCCCTGGCTGGTGTGGCTCAGTGGATTGAGTGCCGGCCTGTGAACCAAAAGGTCGCTTGTTCAATTCCTGGTCAGGATACCTGTCTGGGTTGTAGGCCAGATCCCTAGTTGGGGGCATGGTTTGGGGGTATGCAAAAGGCAACTGATAACTGATGTATCTTTTGCACATCGATGTTTCTGTCCCTCTCCTTTTCCCCTTTCTCTAAAGTAAATAAATAAAATCTTTAAAATATAGTAGGTATTCCTGATAAGTTTCGTACATTTAACTATTTTGGCAAATTTAATTATATTTTGAGTATAGTAAGGAAATTCAGAAAATGTGAAAATAAAACCAGCGAATAATAAAGGACCTTTTGAAATATGATTGCTCATTAATTTATTCATTCTTAAAATCAATTTTCCACATTTAAAAAAGAAATCTGACTACATTTATACTGGCTAATAACTTATGAGAATTAATTAATTGTGTGATCTATTTTAAAGGAATCACAAAAATGATCAAAGCAGCAGCCTTGATGGATCAGTTCAAATATGCTGGAGACAATGAATTAAATCAAGTAATTTCTTCAGGTAAATGCCTAATGTAAGGTAAAGTCTGACTAAACAAAGAATGAAGTTTGAAAACGGATGAATAACTAACTAAAAGATTGTGATTTTTGTTGTGAACTGATAAATTTAGCAAGCTCTGGGGTAGTGTAGTAGTTGAGATTAACTTCTAATACTCAGGTTAAACTTTCATGCTTTTTCTCTCTTACATGGAAGGCATGACTTTTACTACTTATGGCTCAAGTATGATTACTTTCACATTTTGTGTTAATACTTTGGTGAAGTGTACAACATAAAGTGAATTAAATGATTGATGATTGCTACACAGTCCAACACTGATTTCAGCCAGTCAAAATGTTGCAGTGTTTGGCTTAATTACAAGAAGAGTCTGAGGCACATAGTTTCTGTGACAACCCAGTTCAGGTGACCTGGGTATGTCCTCCCAAGCTGTTTCTGTAGAATAAATAAGCTGTTTGTAAACAGAATGGCTAAGCATTTTCTTACAAGATTTCAAGTTCATAAAGTATGAGGCAACTGGATAAAAGGTGAAAGGTGAAAGGTAATAAGCCACGTAGGCTTGTTCTTTTGTGGAGCCTTTGGCTGCCTTTCAGACTGAGGTCTTGGAAACAGTTCAGACACAGACCTTTTGCCAAAAGACTACTGAGAGTTGGCTCAGGCAGGATTCTATTACAAACTCCTCTCCTTCTCTTTCTCTTACTCACTCTTTCTGTCTTGTGTCCTGCTGTCTGAAATTTATAAAAATGCAAGAAATTATATAAAAACTAAGTATATAAATAAAACAGCCACATAAATTCATGTTTTACATAAATAAATTTAGAATAACTTTTCCTTTTAAGGACAGAGGTCCACAATTTAGTTTATTATGATAAACACTCACTAAATTGTTTGCGAAATGCATTTTTTCTTTTTTAATTTTATTTTTCATTATCATTTAGTCACCTTATATCCCCCTCCCCTAAAAGCACTACATTGTTTTGTCCATGTGTTCTTTTTCCTTTTTGCTTAGTTTCTCCACTCACAACCCTCTCCCCTGCATATCTCTCATCCTGCTCTCTCTCTGTGAGTCTATCTCTATTTTGCTTGTTTGTTCAGTTTGGTCATTAGATTCTACATATGAGTGAAAGCATATGATATTTGTCTCTCTTACTGGTTTATTTCACTTAGTATAATGTTCTCAGATCCATCCATACTGTTGCAAAGGGTAAAGCTTTCTTCTTTTTTGTGGCCGAGTAGAATTCCATTGTGTAAATGTGCCATAGTTGTTTTATCCACTCATCTACTGATGGACACTTCAGCTGCTTCCATATGTTGGCTATTGTAAATAATGCTGCAATGAACATGGGGTGCTTATGTTCTTTCAAATTAGTGTTTTGGGTTCCTTCGGATGTATTCTCAGAAGTGGGGTTGCTGGGTCAAAAGGCAGATCCATTTTTAATTTTTTGAAGTATCTTCATACTGCTTTCCACAATGGCTGCACCAGTTTGCATTTCCATCAAGAGTGCAAAAGAGTTTCCCTTTCTCCACATCCTCACCAGTACTTACTGTTTTTTTTGTTGTTGTTTATTGATGATAGTGACTCTGACAGGTGTGAAATGATATCTTATTGTGGTTTTAATTTGTATTTCTCTGATTCAAGGTTATGAACAACAAAGAACATTTTAGAAAAAGATTAAGTATATCTAAATAACAAAGATGAGTAAAACTATTGACAGAAAAACTTGGCAATTGTAGGCTTTTAAAAGAGGTGGTATATATCTACTCTACTTAAATCATCACAGGCAGTCTTTAAACAGCCTAGTCAGATATTTTAATTAATGAGCTCTTCTACAAGTAAATGTTAGCTATTGAGTGTTAAGATTTGCTGTATGTTATGAAGAAAAAGATACAATTAGGCTTCTTTGAAATTTCTTCTCTCTCTCTAGATTTATTACTGTTATTCTTGCTCAGAGTAGGAATTCATTCCAGGAATAAGCAAACAAAAAACCAAAGTAAATATTAGATATACCTTCTCTGGTATTAAAACTTGGCTCAAAGAGCTTTCTTTAGTTCCTTGTCTATTTTATCTGTCTGCTTTACTGGCTTGCTCTGTCTTGTTTAAACACTACTACAAAGGTAAAACTTCTGTCATGGTCAATTTTGGTATATTTTAAGCCTTGGGTTGAAGTACTTTGTTAATAAACTTGTAGGACACTAAATCATCTTTAGGTTAGAAAAGATGGGTAAAGGAATGGTGAAAAGATGGCAAAAGAATTATTCCCAAACATGAAATATGAGCCACAGAATATTTAACCATAAATCTACTTTTTGGGATGCTAGCAATTAGAAAAAATCACCCAGATAAATAGAAAAATAGAACACTTTATAAAATTTTATGTAAGCTGTAGTGGAAACCAGAGCATGTAGTTTGGATCATAACCAGTGGTACCTTGGCTTTTATTCTTTATTGTACTAATAAGGATAGGTGCAGAAAGGATTGGACTTTCCAATGTGTTTCCTAAAGTCTGATTTCTTTTTTTCTTTTAAAACAATGAAAGAAACCCATTTGTCTTAACAGAATTTTCTAAGAATATCTTAATTCACAGTTGGTCTTGTCTTTATCTACTTTCTTTAGAAAGCACTAAAAGAAAAACATTATTCCCTGAAGTTTGAGAAGTCATTTTCCATTAATTTTGTTTCCTTGAATTTCTTCAATTTAAGAACATTTCTACAAGAATGAGTTATTATATGTGTCGGTAAACAAGTTTTTCTTCTTGGTTTGTTTTTTTTTCTTTTCTCTTTTTTCAGTATATTTTATTGATTATGGTATTACAGTTGTCCCATTTTTTTTTCCCCTTTATTCCCTTCTGCCCTGCACCTTCCACCCTCCAGCATTTCCCCCCTCCTTAGTTCATATCCATGGGTCATATATATAAGTTCTTTGGCTTCTCCATTTCCTATACTATTCTTCACCTCTCCCTGTCTATTTTGTGCATACCAATTATGTTTCTTATTCCCTGTACCTTTTCCCCCATTCTCCCCTACCCTCCCTACCCTGCTTATAACTCTCCATGTAATCTCCATTTCTGTGATTCTGTTCCTGTTCTAGTTGTTTGCTTAGTTTATTTTTTAGGTTCAGTTGTTGATCGTTGTGATTTTGTTGTCATTTTACTGTTCATATTTTTAGTACTCTTCTTGTTCTTAGGTAAGTCCCTTTAACATTTCATATAATAAGGTCTTGGTGATGATGAACTCCTTTAGTTTTACCTTGTGTGGGAAGCATTTTACCTGCCCTTCCATTCTAAATAATAGCTTTGCTGGATAGAGTAACCTTGGATGTAAGTCCTTGCCTTTCATGAATTGGAATACTTCTTTCCAGCCCCTTCTTGCCTGCAAGGTTTCTTTTGAGAAATCAGTTGACAGTCTTATGAGAACTCCTTTGTAGGTAACTATCTCCTTTTCTCTTGCTGCTTTTAAGATTCTCCTTATCATTAACCATTGGCATTTTCATTATGATGTGTATCTTGGTGTGGTCCTGTTTGAGTCCATTTTGTTTGGGACTCTCTGTGCTTAGTAGACTTCGGTGTCTATTTTCTTCACCAAATTAGGAAAGTTTTCTTTCTTTATTTTTTTGAATATGTTTTCAAGTTCTTGCTCTGTCTCTTCTCCTCCCATTACCTTTATGATTTGAATTTTGATGCTGATATGTTTGAAGATATCCCAGAGGCTCCTGAGCCTACCCTTGTTTTGGTTTCTTTTTTCTTATTGCTGTTCTGATTAAATGTTTTTCTTCCTTACATTCCAAATCATTGATTTAATTCTTGGCTTCATCCATTCTACTGTTGATTCCTTGTAAATTTTTCCTTATTTCCCTTTGTGTGACCTTCATTTCTGCCTTGGTCTTTTTTCTGCTGTTGCAGTACCCAATGAGTTCTTTCAGCATCCTAATAACCAGTGTTTGAACTCTGTATCTGATAAATTGCTTATCTCCATTTTGTTTTGTTCTTTTTCTGGGGTTTTGTTCTGTTCTTTTATTTGGGCCATATTTCTTTGTCTCCTCAATTTGGCAGCCTTCCTTTGCTTTCTTTCTTTTTTAAATTATATTTTATTGATTATGCTATTATACTTGTCCCAGTTGTTCCCCCTTTGTGCCCCTCTGCCCAGTTCCCCACTTTCCTCTTGGAATTCCTGCCTTAGTTCATGTCTGTGGGTTGTGTGTATAAGTTCTATGGCTTCTCCATTGCCAATACGCTTTTTAACATCCCCCTGTCTATTCTGTACCCACTCAATTATACTTCTAAATACCTATACCTTTTGCCCTGGCTGGCGTGGCTTAGTGGATTGAGTGCTGACCTGCAAAGTAAAAGGTCACTGGTTTGATTACTAGTCTAGGGCACTTGCCTGGGTTGCGGGCAAGGTCCCTGGTAGGGGGCACATGAGAGGCAACAGTACATTGATGTTTCTCTCTCTCTCTTTCTCCCTTCCTTCCCCCCCTAAAAAAATAAATAAAATCTTTAAAAAATACCTATATCTTTTACCCCATTCTTCCCCCACCCCTCTTAACTGATAACCCTCTAAATAATCACCATATCTATGATTCTATTCCTGTTTTAGTTATTTGCTTAGTTTGTTGTTTTTTTTTAGATTCAGTTGTTGATAGTTGTGAGTTTATCATCATTTTAATGTTCAGTTTTGATCTTCTTTTTCCTAAATAAGTCCCTTTAACATTTCATATAATGAGGGCTTGGTGATGATGGACTCTTTTAGTTTTACCTCGTCTGAGAAGCACTTTTTCTGTTCTTCATTTCTAACTAATAGCTTTGCTGGATAGAATAATCTAGGTTGTAGGTCCTTGTTTTCATCACTTTGAATACTCCTTGGCAGTCTCTTCTTGCCTGCAAAGTTTCTTTTGAGAAATTGGCTGATAGTCTTATGGGAACTCCTTTGTAGGTAACTCTGTGTCTTTCTCTTATTGCTTTTAAGATTCTCTTTATCTTTAACCTTTGGCATTTTAATTATGTATCTTGATGTGGACCTCTTTGGTCCACACCACCATGGATCCTCTTTGGGTCCATGTTGTTTGGGATTCTCTGTGCTTTCTGGGCTTGTATGTCTATTTCCTTCACCAAATTAGGGACGTTTTCTTTCATTATTTTTTCAAATAAGTTTTCAATTTCTTCCTCTTCCTCCTCTCCATCTGGCATCCCTATGATTCTGATGTTGGCCTTTTGGTGATGTCCCAGAGTCTACTTTAACTCTCCTCATTTTTTCTGAATTCTTGTTTATTCATTCTGTTCTGGTTGAATATTTATTTTTTTCCTTATGTTCCAAATCATTGATTTGAAGCCTGGCTTCCTTCCCTTCACTGATGGTTTCAGAAAATCACTGATGATTTTCTTTTCTTTTTTTTTAAATAAAAAAATTATTTTAAGTAATTTTTATTAATGTTCAAATACAGTTGTCTCTGATTTTCTTTATGTCCCTTAGTAGAGCTTTCATTTCTCACTCATACTTTTGCCATATTCAGTGAGATCTTTGACCATTCTGACCACCAGTGTTTTGAACTCTGTGTCTGATAGGTTGGCCATCTCTGCACTACTTAGTTCTTTTTCTGGAGTTCTGTTTTTTTTCTTCGCTTGGGCCATATTTCTTTGTCTCCTGATTTTGGCAGCCTCACTGAGTCTGTGTACTAGGTAGAGATGCTTTGATTCCATTTTACTGCACCTGTTAAGTCATATGGAGGAGTGGAGCCTTTGTTGTTTGCCACGGTGGGGCAACCATGGCTCTGTGTGTGGGAGTGGTCAAAGAGGGAATAATGCCACTGCTAGTTGACTTCTGGGGGCTTGCCTGGCCCTTGCCCCATTTCCAGTCACTTCACCAACTTTCTGTATGTGACTGGCGCCCTTCCAGCTATTGTCCTGGTTGCGATTCCCAGGGTGGGTGCTTTGATTTCGTTCTGGCTCTCTTTATAAACTGGCAGTTTCTTCTGCCACTCCAACCCCCACTGGGTTTACAGCCAGAACTTATGAAGATTTCTTTTTTCCAGTGTTGAAGCCCCAGCCTTCATGGTTTGGCCTGGTGCTGGGCTTACTGGCTCACAATGTGTCTCCCTGACTTTTATCCACCACATGTGAATGTGAGGCTGCTCATTCCACTGGTGACCAGTGCCTCACTGCCCTGAGCTCACTGCCACCACACCAAGTCCTCTCTACTCTGAATCCCCATTTTTGTATCTCCTACCCATTTGGATGAATATAGCTTCTTTATATCCTTGGTTGTTGGACTTCTGTATAGTTCTGGGTGTTTTTCTGGGTGATTTTCTGGCATTTCTGGGTGTTGTTAGTTTTTATGTTAGTTGCATTTCTTCTTATGGTTATGCAGTGAGGCAAGGTGTGCCTACCTATACCTTTGTCTTGACTGGATTACTCTCTGTGTTTTTTCTATATATTAGGTAGAGCTGCATTGAGTCCCTGTCTTAGTAGTGTGGTCTATTGTAGAAAAGTATACCGGTAAGTTGGATGGGGTCTTGCCTTAGGTAATCACCAGGATGGGGCAACCTGTGTGAAGCAGGTTGACGGAGTCTCAGATATGGAATTGTCTCTCTGTGTCTCTGTGTGGGGGAGGGCTCAGAAAAGGGACAATGGCTCCTGCCTGGCCTCTGGAGTTTTGTTCAGGAGGAAGCTATTCCCAGGTACCTGCCCTGATGCCATACATTTCACTTTCTCCCTGTATGTCAGTGGTGCCCTTCCAGCTGCCGCCCTAGTGCTGGAGCCCAGAGGAAGTGAGTCTGAGTAAGTCGTAGGACTCTGAGGGCCTTTAAGAGTAGGCTCCTGAGAATCCTGCATTTTCTTCTGCTATCCCAACCTCCCCCCCTGATTTTTACAGCCAGAAATTATGGGGACTTATCTTCCTGGCACTAGAACCCTGGGTTGGGTGGTATGGGGTGGGGCTGGGATCCCTCATTCCTGAAATGTCCCTCCTGATTTTCATCTGTCATCTTGGGTATGGGATGGCCCATTCTGTGTTCTGCATCTAAGCCTCTCCTACCTGTGTGGATTAATGTGGCTTCATTAATTCCTTGGTTGCCAGACTTCTATACAGTTCAATTTAGTGATGATTCTGGGTGATAGTTGTCTTGTAATATAGTTGTAATTTTTTCTGTGGTTGTTTAAGGAACTGAGTGGTGTTTACCTATGCCTCTATCTTCTGTTACCATGTAATTATTTTTTTTTGTAAGATTTTACTTATTTACTTTTAGAGAGAGGTAAAGGGAGGGAGAAATAGAGGACGATAAACATAGATGTACTATACATCTATTGTTTGCTTCTCACATGACCCCAGTTGGGGACCTGGCCTGTGCCTTTACACAGGAATCTTTTTGAATAGCAGTGTTTTGGTTTGTAGGCTGGCACTCAATGAGCCACACCAGCTATGGAAAATTCTTTAGTTTCTTTTTATGATTTTTTGTATTTGTGTGGTATCAGTTGTAATATCTCCTCTCATTTCCAATTTTGTTTGAATCTTCTTTCTCTTTTCAGAAAGTCTAGCTAAAGGTTTGTCTGTTTTGTTTATTTTTTTCAAAAATTAGCTCTTGGGTTCACTGAACTATTTTCTTTTAGGCTTTATTTCATTTTTTGAAAATTTTTTTTCTTCCGGCCAAGATGGAAGTGTAGGTAGACATACTGTGCTTCCTCGCACAACCAAAAGAAGGACAACAAATTTAAAAACAAAACCAACCAGAACTCACAGAAAATTGAACTGTATGTAAGTCCTACAACCAAGGAGTTAAAGAGGAAACATTCATCTAGTAGGAGGGGTGGACATGGGCAGCCAGGCAGAGAGGACTCAAGATAAGGCTGTGGCTGGCAGACCTGGGAAGGCAGAGGATTGTGGACTAGGCGGTCCCACATTTGCATACAGATGGACCAGGAGGAACAACTGGGGAGCAAGACAGACCATGCAACACAGAGTTCCAGTGAGAAGATAAAGCCTCAAACCTCTGATTGAAAACACCTGTGAGTGTTGAGGTGGCAGCGGGAGAAACTCTCAGCCTTACTGGAGAGTTTGTTGGAGAGACCTGCAAGGTCCTAGGACATACACAAACCCGTCCACCCGGGAATCAGCACCAGAAGGGCCCAATTTGCTTGTGGGTGGTGGGGAAAGTGACTAAAAACTAGCAGAGAGCAGAGGAGGTGGCACTGTTCACTCTCAGACCCCTTCCCCACATACAGCATCACAATGCAGTGAAGTGGGTTGCCCCGCTCTGGTGAACACCTAAGATTCCACCCCTTACTAGGTAACAGGCTCAAGGAGACAAAAAAATGGCCCAAATGAAAGAACAGATCAAAGCTCCAGAAAAAACACAACTAAGCGACAAAGAGATAGCCAACCTATCAGAGGCACAGTTCAAAACATTGGTAATCAGGATGCTCACAGAATTGGTTGAATATGGTCACAAATTAGATGAAAAAATGAAGGCTATGCTAAGTGAAATAAAGAAAAATGTACAGAGAATCAACAGTGAAGGGAAGGAAACTAGGACTCAAATCAATGGTGTGGACCAGAAGGAAGAAAGAAACATTCAACCAAAACAGAATAAAGAAACAAGAATTCAAAAACTGAGGAGAGGCTTGGAACCTCCAGGACATCTTTAAATGTTCCAACATCCAAATCATAAGGGTGCTAGAAGGAGAAGAGGAAGAACAAGAAATTGAAAACTTATTTGAACAAATGATGAAAGAGAATTTCTCCAGTCTGGCAAAGGAAATAGACTTCCAGGAAGTCCAGGAAGCTTAGAGAGTCCCAAAGAAGTTGGACCCAAGGAGGAACACACCAAGGCACATTGTAGTTACATTAGCCAAGATTAAAGATAAAGAGAGAATCTTAAAAGCAGCAAGAGAAAAAGAAACAGTTACCTACAAAAGAATTCCCATTAGACTATCAGCTGATTTCTCAAAAACTAACAAATAAACAACCCCCCCCCCAAAAAAAAAACCTTGCAGGCAAGAAGGGGCCGGAAAGAAGTATTTGATGTCATGAAAGGCAAGGACCTACATTCAAGATTCCTCTATCCAGCAGAGCTATCATTTAGAATGGAAGGGCAGATAAAGTGCTTCCCAGATGAGGTCAAGTTAAAAGAGTTTATCATCGCCAAACCCTTATATATGAAATGTTAAAGGGACTTACCTAAGAAAAAGAAGATAAAAAATATGAACAGTAATATGATAACAGACTCACGGTTATTAACAACTGAACCTAAAATAAAAACAAAAACAAAAACAAACTAAGCAAACAACTAGAACAGGAACAGAATCATGGAAATGGAGATCACATGGAAGGTTATCAGTGGGAGCATGGGTGGGGAGAGAGAGGGAAAAGGTACAGAAAATAAGTATCATAAATGGTAGGTGGAAGATAGACAGGGAGAGGTTGGGAATAGTATAGGAAATGTAGAAGTCAAAGAACTTATATATATGACCCATGGACATGAACTAAAGGAGGGGAATGGGGTGGGAGAGTGTGTGCAGGGCAGAGGGGAATAAAGGCAGGGGGAATGGGACAACTGTAATAGCATAATCAATAAAATATATATTTTAAATTATTTTCTTTTTTTAGTTTTATTGAATTTATTGGGGTGACATTATTTAATAAATTGTATGGGTTTCAGGTGTGCAATTCTATAATAAATCATCTGTATATTGTATTATATATTCACCATCCAAAGTCAAGTCTTCTCTCATCACCACTTATTCCCCTTTTAACTTCCTCAACCTCCCCTCACTCCCCTTTCCCTCTGGTAATCACCATACTGTTGTCTAAGTCTACGAGGTTTCTGTTTTTGCTTAATGCCTTCACCTTTTTCACCCAGCTCCTAGCACCCTCCACTCTAACAGCTATCAGTCTGTTTTCTGTATCTATGAGTTTGTGTCTATTTTGTTTGTTTATTTTGTTCATTAGATTACACATATAAGTGAAATTATATGGTATTTGTCTTTCTCTGATTGGCTTATTTCACTAACCTTTTTAAAAAAGATTATATTTATTTATTTTTAGAGAGAGAGAACGGGAGGGACAGAGACATCAATGCATGAGAGAGATGTCTATCAGTTGCCTCTTGCACACCCCTAACTTGGGACCTGGATTCAACCCAGGCATGTACCCTGACTGCAAATAGAACCAGCAACCTTTTGGTTTGTGGGCCAGCACTCAGTCCACTGAGCCACATGAGCCAGGGCTCATTTATCTTTTTATGGCCAAGAAGCATTCCATTGTGTAAACATACCATCACTTTATGGTACTGGTGCTCATCTACTCGTGGGCACTTGGGCTGCTTCCAACTTTTGGCTATTGTAAATAGCACTGCAGTGAACATAGGAGTACATCCCCTATTATTAATTCTAATAGTAACATGGTATATTATCATAATGAATGAACCAGTATTGACATACTATTATTAACTAAAGTCCATACTTTATTCAGATTATAGTTTTAATATGATCTCCTTTTTCTGCTCCAGGAGGCTGTCCAGGCTGCCACACCCCATTTTACTGTCATTTTATTTATTTTTGCTTAGATATTTTTATTGCCTTTCTTCTAGTAACTTTGGACTTAATTTTTTCTTCTTTTTCTAATTGCTTGAGGTGTAAAGTTAGGTTGTTTGTTTGGTCTGCTTGATGGTGTTCCATAAGTCCCTTAAGGTATCTTCACTCTTTTTTTTTTACTCTCTACCCCTTTTGTTCCTCTGATTGGATGAATTCCACTTCCCTGTCTTTGGTTCACTGCTTTCTTTCACTTCATTTAGCCTTCTGTTGAACCCTCTATTGTATTTTCCAACTTAGTTATTTCTGTTTGGTGCTTCCTTATGTACTTCTGCTTCTTTGTTGATATTCTCACTGTTTCTCATGACCATTTTTGTTACCATTATTTTTTTAATTATTAGGTAATTTTCTTATCTTTGTATCATTAACATCTTTTCTGAGCTTTTTAAAAATATTTTTAAATTTTTTAAATTTTTTTATTTTTCTATTTTTCTGCCTTGTTTGTTCTATTAATTCTGTTCCACTTATAGTTGAGATCTTATGGTATTTGTCTTTCACCACCTGGCTTATTTCACTTAGCATAGTGTTTTCCAGTTCTATCCACGTTGTTACAAAGGGTAGGAGTTCCTTCTTTATTTCTGTTATGGAGAAATTCCATTGTGTAAATGTACCAGTTTTTTTATTCACTCCTTTACTGATGGGTGCTTAGGCTGTTTCCAGCACTTGGTTATTGTAAATTGTGCTGCTATGAAAATTGGGGTGCATAGGTTCTTTTGAACTGGTGTTTCAGGATTCTTAGGGTATAATCCCAGCAGTGGAATCGTCAGGTCAAAAGGCAGTTCCATTTTTAGTTTTTTGATGAAATTCCATATTGTTTTTCACAGTGGCTGCACCAGTCTGCATTCCCACCAACAGTGTACTAGGGTTCCCTTTTCTCCACAACTTCACCAGTACTTGTTGCTTGTTGACATGTTTGTGATAGCCATTCTGACCAGTGTGAAGTGGTACCTATCTCATTGTGGTTTTAATTTGCATCTTTCTGATAGCTAGTGATGCTAAGTATCTTTCATATGTCTCTGGGCCCTCTCGTATGTCCTTCTTGGGGAAGAGTCTGTTCAGGTCCTTTGACCATTTTTTAATTGGATTGTTTGTCTTCCTGATGTGGAGTTATGTGAGTTCCTTATATATTTTGGAGATCAAATCTTTAGTCTGAGGTATCCTTGGCAAATATATTTTCCCATACACTGTGTTCCCTTTTCTTTTTGCTGATGTTTTCTTTTGCCATGCAGAAACTTTTTAATTTGATGTAGTCCCACTTATTTATTCATTCTTTTATATCCATTGCTCTAGGGGACATATTGATGAAAATATTGCTGTGTGGAATATCTCATATTTTCCTACCTATGTTCTTCTCTAGGACTTTCATGGTGCCATTACTTGTATTTCAGTCTTTTATCCATCTTAAGTTTATTTTTGTGTATGCTATAAGTTGGTGATTGAGTTTCAGTTTTTTTTTTTGTGTGTGTGTGTCCACATCTCCCAGAAGCAAGTTTTGACACACATTTTAAAGTAAGGGTTATGGATGTCATATACATGGCATGAAACTGGTATCCCAGAAACTAATATCTCCTTCCAGTCTGGCCAGGTCACTTTCTCGGTACATAGCTCAGTGTGTCAGGTTTTGTGATTTTGTTTTTCAGTGTCCATCAATGGATTAATGGATAAAGAAGATATGAGATATCTCTATACCTATCTATCTATAAAATATGGAATATTATTCAGCCATGAGAATTTAGGAAATCTTGCCATTGGTTATGACATGGGCCTGGAGGTTACTACGCTAAGTGAAATAAGCCAGACAGAGAAAGACAAATACTGCATGGTGTCACTTATCTGTGGAATGAACTAACAAACTTCAAACTCATAGAAACAGAGAGTGGAAAATGGTTACCAGGGGCTAGAATGTAGGTGAAATATGGAGAGGATGGTAAAAAAGCAAAAACTTTCAGCTTTAAGAGGCATAATATGTAAAGTAATATAAAACATGGTGACCATACTTGACAACACTGTTCAAAAAAGGTACAGATATTGGAATCTGATATTTGGTCTGTCATTTATGACTTCTGTGATTTATTTTTGGGCAAATCATTCAATGTGTTTGAACCATGGTTTTGAAAAATTTGTTAGGGTCACATTGGTTAATAGGATTATAGTGGTTTCAAGTGTACATTTCTGTTATACAAGATGAGTCATAGTTTTTAACCTGTAAAGTGGATATAGGGCTAATGTAAGGATACAATGAGTTGATTTGAAACAACTTAGTAAGGTATAAAGCTTATTACAAAGTTACCTACAGCCCTTGGTAAGTGTGAAAGTTGTGAATATTTGTGTCAGGTAGTTAAAAAAAGAACTTTTTAGAGATGTATGTCAAAGGAATGCCAGTGTGAGAAATCCCCTTGGCCTCTCCCCTTGAAGTTTCAACAATTTGAACACCTATATCAAGAAAGATTCCCTGTTGAAAGCACAAATATGCCTGAGAGATCTGTGTATTAAAACATTTAAAGGTGGACAAATGGAGCAAAAGGTGGAGGCAAAAATGGAGAGGGGCTGATATGAACAAGGGATACAGTCTGCCAGCCTGAAGCTCATGGAGGAGCTCTTTCAGAGAAGGAAGGAATTCAGTGATGGCTGACACACCCTTCAGCCAGGAGGAGCACAGACTCGATGGACACTACTGTAGGAGCGAGCAGTGTGAACTGAGGCTGAGCTGAGACCTGAGCAAGGACACACAGCACAGGAGTGCAGCTGCAGTTGTTTGGCAACTGGCATTTCAGATGGAGAAACAGCCATGAAGCCAGGCCTTCTCCCCTTAGCCACCACTTAGCCTCCTGGAATACACCTCCCTCTGCTCTTGGTGTCAGGTTGCGGAGTCTGTAGTCTGTGAGCCTGATAACTACAGAATCACATCTTTCCCTGAGTGAAGGGTGCACTCTATGACCAGTCTCAGGGTCAGGGCATAGGGAGGACTCTGTGGAGAACCAAGGTCGCCATTACCAGGAGGGCAACCAACAGAGAAAAT
>PVKM010019574.1:0-24093 GCA_004027735.1 Carollia perspicillata
ATGTTGGTACTGACAGTCAGAAGAGAGAGTTCCTCTCTGAGCCCATGTGTTTTAGATAAGTGTTCATGTACTGAATTGAGTTGGCTTAAGAGTATATACGGCAGCATCTATACAGTGGTTTTCATAGTACCTTTCAATGTAGGCCTGTGGGAAAACACTTAAAAGAAACTTGATAAAAAATATAACATCCCACTTTTTAAAATTAATTGAAGAAGGTTTCCAGGGGTGTCCAACCCCAGGCCTGTGGGCTGCACGTGGCCCAGGATGGCTACAAATGGGGCCCAACACAAAATTGTAAATTTACTTAAAACCTTTTTTTTTTTTTGCTTGTCAGTTTTTGTTAGTGTTTGTGTATTTAAGGTGTGGCCCAAGACAACTCTTCTTCTTCCAGTGTGACCCAGAGACATCAAAAGGTTGGACACCCCTGACTGGAGTACGTCCCATTCATCAGCCTTCCATAAATGTTATTTTGCTCATCTGAGCTTTTGAAATCTACTAACAAGAAACTGAGTTTCAGTAAAGCCCTTTTGCCAGGTGAAATGGTTATTTTTTTGTTGCCTGTTGCTGGTGGAGCCATAGCTTGAAAAACCAAGATGACAACTGTCACTCTATATAGAAGTGAAGTATTATGAGAAGGATTTGTAAAAATCTACCCCTTTGCAGTGGTGTGAAGGAGTGCTCATTGGCAATGATGAGATTTGCCTCAAGAGTTTGTTTTGCCATCTTCTCCAGTGAAAAAGCGATTGTGTTACCAGATTTTAAATTTCCACTATACTTTGTAAGATTTGCCCTCAATATCGTTGGTCTGGAGAAAGTTTAAAGCTGATATAAAATAAAATTCTTACCTTGACTAGTAAAGAAAAATGCTTTGTAAAACACCTTTGAACACTAAATTTAAGGAAAAATACACTAATTTTTTTTTTCATCTAAGACCAACTGGTTTTTAAATATGCATCTCAGTGAGTAAATGAGTTAACCAGATATAGTTACTTTATGACAATTTTTAAAAAACATCAGGGGTGTTGGCTATCTTCTAAAAATACCATAGAGACTTGGGTTTATTTCTGGGCTCTCTATTCTGTACCATTGATCTATGTGTCTGTTCTTATGCCAGTACCAGGCTGTTTTGATTGTAGTGGCCTTGTAATACAGTTTGATATCAGGTATTGTAATCCCTTCTACTTTGTTCTTCTTTCTCAAGATTGCTGCAGCTATTCAGGGTCATTTATGGTTCCATATAAATTTTTGAAGTGTTTGTTCTATGTCTGTGAAATATGCTACTGGTACTTTAATAGGTATTGCATTGAATCTATAAATTGCTTTGGGTAGTATGGACATTTTGATGATTTTAATTCTTCCAATCCATGAACATGGTATATGCTTTCATGTATTTGTGTCTTCCTCAATTTCTTTCTAAAGTGTTGTGTAGTTTTCTGAGTACAGGTCTGAGTACAGTAAACTCCTTGGTTGGGTTTATTGCTAGGAATTTTATTTTTCTTGTTGCTATATCAAATGGGATATTTTTCCTGCTTTCTGTTTCTGATATTTTATTGTTGGTGTACAAAAATGCCTTTGATTTCTGAGAGACATATGACAAGATGCTCAACATCAATAGCCATCAGAGAAATGCAAATTAAAACCACAATGAGATACCACTTCACACCAGTGAGAATGACCATCATAAACAAAGCAACAAACAATAAGTATGGGAGAGGATGTGTAGGAAAGGGAACCCTAGCATATTGTTGGTGGGATTGTAGACTGGTGCAGCCACTATGGAAGATAGTAAGGAATTTTCTTAGAAAACCAAAAATGGACCTGCATTTTGACTCAGCAATTCCACTACAGGGATTATATCCCAAGAACTATGAAACTGCAATCCAAAAGAATGTATGCACCCCAGTGTTCATAGCAGCATAATTTACAATAGCCAAGTGCTGGAAGCAACCTAAGTGCCCATCAGTAAATGAGTGTATCAAAAAATATGGTACATTTACACGATGGCATACTACACAGCAAAAAGAAAGAAAGAGCGCCTACCCTTTGCAACAACATGATGGAACTGGAAAGCATTATACTAAATGAAATAACCAAGCAATGAAAGACAAATACATATGATTTCATCTTTAAGTGGAACTTAATCAGTAAAGCAAACAAGCAAGCAAAATATAACCAGAGACACTGAAATGAAGAACAATCTGACAGTAACCAGAGGGGAGATGGGAGGGGATAATGAGGGGGAAAGGGTGAAGGGTTTTCAGGAACAGCTATAAAGGACACATGGACAAAACCAAGAGCAGGTGGAATCATGGAGGGATGTGGGGATGGCTGGGAGGGGGGGAGAGGTGGAGGGAGTAGGCAGGCAACTGTACTTGAACAACAATTAAAAAATAGAAAATAAAGTAAAAAAACTGCCTCCCCTAAGCAATTACAATAAAAATATTAGTTTCTCAAAAAAAAAAAATGAGAATGTCTCTTTTCAGGTCTACTTAAATGGGATCAAAATCTCAAAATGAAGAAAGCAAATGTATCAGAGTAGTTATTATAGCTGTATGTGTATGGAGAGGTAGCTCCTGAGGTCTGATATTATATGAAAAGATTTGGATGTAAAAAGTCCAGATGACCATTGCTTTCTTCCTTGACTTACCTGACTTGGGACTTTTAAACTTACTGATTGGTGGTGGTGGTGATGGTCAGGGAAGTGGGTGGGGGTCCAACAGTCTAACTCACACATCTGCCATTTTTTTCCACTGTAGTTCTTGATGAGATAAACGACTTAAAATCCCAGATAGAAGCAAGTTGCTATTTAAAATTCAAGTCTCAAAAATATACATAATATAAAAGCTTGTATTTTTTGAGACTTCATTAAGAAATGTTTAGGAAAATAAATCATGTTGAGAAGTATATCTAAAAGATTTTCCTAGGCAGATGTTTAAAAACTTCTTTATTATTAAAAATGTATATTAATTACAAGATGAATTCAATAATATAATGAGATAATTCCCAACTGCCACCCACCAAAACAACCAGTGTTCTGATTATTGAGGGACAAGTAATACGCAGAATCTTTCTTTTTTTTTGGGAGGGGGATGGAGATAGAGAGGTGGCTGCAAAGATTATAAAAGAAAGTAAGCCTACAAATCTCTCTGTTTATCATTTGGCATCAAATTGTTAGACATTGCACCAAAGCATTATATAATGTGTGACATGTTTAGTTTGAAAAATGTTAAAAAAATAAAAAAAACACGTATGTTTTAAAACAGTAGAAGTGTGATGGAAGCTTAAGAAAAAAGGTGAGAGAGAGAAGGAAGTAATGAAGAAAGGAAGGGAAAGAGAAATGGGGGGAGACAGAGAAAGAGAGAAAGAAAAAGAAAAGGAAAGAAGAAAGGTAGGTGTGCAGAATGAGTCTCTATACACCAATATTCTCCCTTTACCTTTGGTTATATCTCTGTTGTCTCTACATCCACTATCCCCTATTTTCACTATTTTCAGGTTGACCTCACAACATATTTGGTCAGAATCTGCATTTTACTAAGATCCACAGTGATGAATAAGCACATTCCAGTTTTAAAAATAGTGTTCTTGATCACAATGTCTGGTAGTGACATGACAAAGGAAAAAAAAAGAAACTCTCTAAAACAAGAGAGAAGATAAAACAAAAGTACACAGGTGATCAACCAATTAACTATGTAGCCTAAAGAAAATTTATATTAATCTGTAATTGTGTAATGCATCAGTTATTTTAAATCTAGAAAATAAAAATAGAGGTACACTTTAATTACTATTTTTTGTCTGTTTGGGGAAGAAGTGGTCAGCATAAAATATGGGGAATTATTATGATTGGCTCTTTTCAGTGCATTTTCTATTCACTTTATGCCTTCTAGTAACCTGATAAGCTGTCATGTAAGTTAATATTAAAATAACAAATTATACTTTATTTTATTTGAATGGTATTAAAATCTTGTGTTTATACAATTACTATCAAATTTTGCGTGTCCAGTTAATATTACATTAAATGATGCTTTGGTACAGGAAAGTAAAACAGCTAAATGAAGCAGATGTATGTGTTCTTAAAATGCAGCTGTTATTATATTAAACATAGCAGTAATATTTTAGATGTTGTATAGCATACTTATAAAAGTATTTTACCTAAAGATCTAAATTTTCTTATGCTGCCAACCCTTAGAGCTGTGAACAAGAAAACATTGGATAAACACTTATAGGAAAGACTATAAAATGTAAAAACAAGGCAACATTTTGTACAAATCTAAAATACACTGTAAAATTAAAGAGCTTCATATATTTTTAATTACAAAATTCTAAATCATCTATACAATTCTGATGTATTTTTTAAGATTTTATTTATTTTTAAAGAGAAGGGAGGGGAAAGAGGAAGATAGGAAGAGATACATCAATGTGTGATTGCTTCTCATGTGCCCCGCTTTGGAGACCTGGCCCACAACCCAGGCATGTGCCCTGACCAGGAACTGAACCAGCGACACTTTGATTCACGAACCCATGCTCAATCCACTGAACCACACCAGCCAGGGCTATTCTTATTTATTTTAACTGAAAGAGGTCATTTCATTTAGTTTAAAATGTTTTAACTGAGGATGAAAACTATTTTCACCCTGAGAAATGACTTTGGTTATTTCATGAGATATTTTGTGAGATATTTCATCAGATATTTTGTAAGATATATGTTTATTGAAAACCCTATGTTTTATGTGATTGATTTATAGTTAAAAGATAGAATTAAGATTTTATACCTTTCTTACCTATTCAAATGTTAGAGATTGTACTTACTCTGTAAAACTGCCTAAATTACATAAAACTTCTTTTTGTGATAAAATCTTAATTAGGTGTTTTTTTCTAACTGTAAAGATAATAATAAACATATTTTTAAGAACAAGACATAAAACATGTACTTAGTTTTATCCTTTATTAATATTTATCTTATTTTATTTTTAAAATCAGTAAGATAAAACCATACCTCTTTGCAATAAATAAAATGCAATGGGCCACGCAACTGTCTGCCCATCATAAACTTCAAAATCAATATTATTTTTAAAGCAAAAATTTTCATAGAGCACACAAATGGAGAAGCTGAATTTACATTAACTTGTTGTCAATATAAATGTTTAAAATAAATTATTTAACACAGAGTAAATGGAAATATTTAATGCAGTTTTTGTGAAAGAACTCTTTTTTTTCTGAGAATATCATTGTTCATTTAAAATAAATATCAGTATAAGAAAACAGAACAGTATTTTCCCACAACTTTATTTAAGCTTTATTATAATGATATCTTAACCTAAGTCGATGATTTTGATTTCTAATTCATTAAAATTGCCCTCTTTCTATCAGCTACTTTAGACTTGAGAAGTTTCAAATTACATGAAAATATTATTAGACCTCTTTTCCATAGAGAACAAACAATTCCTAAGTGCACTATTTAACGATAAGCTAAGTCGTGCACGGTAAGTTTAAATACTCATGACTGAATTCACATCTTGAAGGAAGTATTCTATCCATGTTGAAATTAATTCAAGTGAAGAACAATGATCTCAATGGAAATTTCACAGCAAATATATATTTAAATATTCAAAATATTTAGGTGACTGTCTACCTTATTTTCCTTACCAAAGATGGCAACTTTCTCTCATCTTAGGTATTTTTTATCAATTATGTCTACTTTACATTGTTCACGGTAAAGTCTTAGTTCATATACTACCCTGTACTTTCTTTTAGGCATAAACAGGTAGTTGTGAAAACGCTCTTCCCAAATGTGCTTATGGCTCAGAGAATTAAGATTATCCTTTAATAAAACTGAAATCTAAAAAAGAGAGATTAATATTATAAAATGGTCTGATTTTTCAAGGGGAGTATAAGAAATATTTTGTCCTAAGGAATAAAAGTACAGTGTCTCATCCTATTATTTCTATATTTAACTTTTAAATTTTATTTTATAGTGTATTTTTATTTTCTTAAATTGAAATAGGATAAATATTAAACTAACAAATATTTGCTTTCAAAAATTGATAAAGAGAAGAAGAAGTTGCTTCCAATAGGAGTTTTTTTTTTAATTTAATCTTTGTTGTATTTTTTCCATTACCATTTAGACGCCTTATACCTCTCTGCCCCCCGTAATAACCACACTATTGTCCATGTCCATGAGTCCTTTTTCCTTTTCGCTCAATCCTTCCTTCCCCTAACCTCCCACCAGCTCTCATCCTGGTCTCCATCTATGACTTTGTCCCCATTTTCCTAGTTAGTTCAGTTTGTTCATTAGATTCCACGTAAGAGTGACATCACATAGTATTTGTCTTTCTCTGATTGGCTTATTTCACTTAGTATAATGTTCCTCAGGTCCATCCATATTGTTGCAAAGCGTAAAATTTTCTTCATTTTTATGGCCAAATTGTATCCCATTGTATAAATATCCTATTGTTGTTTTATCCACTCACCTACTGATGGACACTTAGTCTGCTTCCATATCTTGGCAATTGTGAATAATGCTTCAATGAACATAGAGGTGCTTATGTTCTTTTGCATTAGTGTTTTGGGTTCTTTTGGATGTATTCCCAGAAGTGGGTTCACTGGGTCAAAAGGCAGATCCATTTTTAATTTTTAAGGTGTCTCCATACTGCTTTCCACAGTGGCTGCAGCAGTCTGCATTCCCACCAACAATGCACAAGGGTCCCCCTTTCTCCCCATGGAATCTGTTACATTTTGTAAGAGAATGTCACAGAAAATTTTAATTTGTATTTTATTTTCAGATGTAAAATATTTAAAAGAGGAGGATGCAAATCGCAAGACTTTCACTGTCAGCAGCACCCTGGACTTTCGAGTGGACAGGAGCGATGACGGAGTGGCAGTAATCTGCAGAGTCGACCACGAATCCCTCAATGCTACTCCTCAAGTGGCCATGCAGGTGCTAGAAATACACTGTAAGTAAATGCTCCTCCCTCCCCCTTTATCTTGGTAGCAAATCTCTTCATCTGTGTTTAAAATCATTTCAAAATTAGGTGAAGTTACAGAAAATGTGCAGCAAAATCTACAGCCAAATAAAGTAAAATTACTCTCAATAGTATTAATCAAGTTCAAAGGAATTAGTCCTTGGCTGAGTATCATTACACTGAAGGAATAAAAAGGAGGCATCAAAAGGTTAAAGCTCCTAATTACCTTTCAAACAGTGGCTTGATGTTTGCGTGCACATCTGGGTTGGGGGAGGAAGAGTGGTAATTTTGAGACAATCACAGAGTTGGGGAATCTGAAAAGGTCATTGATGAGCTGTGTTGTGTGAAAGAAACTCTGTTACATGCAAATGTGGCTTTCTATCTGTGCTTTTATTAGACTATTTTTATTATCTTCTCTATGAAATATACTAAGTCTGTATGAATGCAAGAGCATATCAAGTATGTTACCTTCATCAATATCATATTATTTTCAAATGATAAGAACAATATTAAGTAGATGAGTCCAGTAGGCCAAATAAATGCTTCATTAGCATTATCTCATCTCATGTTATCTGTTAGAGCATCAGCATAACAAACTGATATGTAGTTACTCTGTTTAGTCATAATTGACAGATGAAGACACCAAAGATTATAAAGGTTCAGTCACTTGGCCAAGTTCACATGATTAGCAAATTGCGGACTTGTCATAATAACATTTTTAGTAGTTAGCAAGGTTCTAGATATAGGAGATCTATAAATATTTATCAAAATATAAGTGAATGAATTGAAATAAATAAGATAAAACAAAAAAGAAAAAAAGAGTAGAACACAGGATGCTGTATTTCTGAATTGGATCACTTGATTTTCTAAATATTGGAGATTTCTTGTTTGCTTTTGTTATCTATCAAAGTTCTAGATTGAGTTTAGAATTTAAGTAAGATGTAAACTTATATTAAATACTAAAAGTTTAAATGTAAGTACCCGTCTTTGAATATGCCTTGTATTTGCTTTCACTTATTTATTGAATAAGAACTTATTGAGTGCCTACTATGTTACAGGTATTGTATCGGGCACTGGGGTTACATAAGTGACCAAAAAAGAACAACAAAACAAATCAAGATGATTTTCAAGTGTCAAAATCAAAGTCACTACCAACAGCAACAAACCCCTTTTCTGTTACAGCATCTGTCCTGTGTAGGAATGACAGAAAAACAAAATAAATAAATAAAACATAAACTAATACAACATAAATACATGAACTAAATTTTATGGGGGAAAATGAGGCAACGTTGATGATAAAGAGTACAATTGGAGAGGTGGGAATGGGGATCAAGGGAAGTTAGTGTGTGTGTGTATGTCTGTGCTATGTATTATGTATATGGAGATCAGTCCAGGAGATATCCAACCAAAGTACTATGATAAATAGAGACATTTTTTGAAGAAGATAAAAGACACAACAAACATTGTATGTAGAACGACAATGACATCTTAGTATTCTTCGAAGTAGGTACCTTGGGACCTCACACAGTTCTCCCAGTCACCATCAGCTGCCCATTGTATTTTCCTGAATCTCATCAATGGTCTGAAATCTCTTCCCTTTCAAAGGTGATTTTAGTTTCGGGAAAAGCTTGGAGTCGAAGGGCACCAAATCTGGGCTGTAAGTGCCTGAGTCACCTGGGTGATTTGATGTATTACCAAGAAAACTCCACACAAGATGCAATGCATGGGAGATGCATTGTTGTGGTGAAGCTGCCAATCACCAGTGCCCATACATGTGGACTTCTGAACCATCCAAATAATTTCTGCTGAGGAATGTTCAAGTTTAATGCAAAATTTGAAGCAGATTCGTTGCTCTACTTGCTCAGTCATTTTGAATGTGATGATCACACAGTACACATGCTCACTCTACAGTGTCTACTGCCCCCACTGACCAGTACAGTGAAGATGTCATTGTTTATGTATGCACATTCCAGTCTATTCTCCTTGCCTGCTAGGTTACATTGATGTTACATAAACCATTCTTATCATATTAACAATGGCTGGAGTTTTTATCAGACATACCTTGTATGTGTAATATTATATATACACATACCAAAAGAGAGAAGGAAGAGCAAGTATAAAGGCCATGAGATAGGCACATGCCTTAGTGTTCTAGGAGCACCAAAGACATCAGTGAAACCAAGGTGGAGTGGACAGACTATGGGAAAATTCAAGAAGATATTATGAAAAAAGTTTGAAGTACCAGGGGAACTAGGCTTTTAAAAAACTTTTTGATTGAAAAATTTTCATCCTTATTATGATTTTTAATTATTGTTCATTGTGATTTAATACTCTCAGCTTATTTGTCATTAAAATTGTTATAATTTTATATACTTTTAATTATATTACATTGGTTTTATTAATTTTTGTTCTTATTGAAGCAGATACAGAAACAAGCATATTTTATAGCTCAAACTGAGACAATCTCCAAATTTCAAAACTGATTTGCAGTAAGACCTTGGAACAATTATCAAAACTGAATAAGATTTGAATATAACCTAGAGAATTAATTTCTGTGAGGAGCAAACTAGACAACTTAAGTCAAGTTCATGGCATTAAAAAATTTAATATAAGTCTGTTGCTCTCTTTGTCAACTTAGGCTTCTATAACAAAAATACCTGAGACCAGGTGGCTTATAAAAAATAGAACTTTATTTCTCGCAGTTCTGGATGTGAGAAGTCTAATATCAAGATTTGGGCACATTTGGTGTCTGGTGGGGACCTGCCTCCTGTTTCACAGATGGTCTTTTCTCTATATGCACACGTGGTGAAGGGGATTAAGAGAGCTCTCCAGGCTCTCTTTTATAAGGATGCTAATCTTACTTATAACCTTCCAAGGCCCCACTCTTTATCATCACATTGGAGATTATGTTTCAACGTATGAATTTGGATAGGACAAACATGTCTATAGAATCTTCCCTTTTCTGTTTTTTCTTATGTCATCAATGTCTTTCAAAATATGGAAAAGTATAATTTGATATGCTGAGAAAATCCAAATAATAAGCATTGTAATTTAAACTTATTTTCCTTATATATAAAGTGAAGTAAGACTATTTAAAATGATATTTGGTTAGTAGTTTAACTGTAATCTTAGACATAAAACTAATGAAAGTTGAGTCCTAAGGAATGTTAAAGATTGACAGCCAAAGACCATTGGCCATCTGCTAGTAGCCTAAACAAGTTAGGTTTATTTGGTGTTTTATGGCAAAAAGAGAAGGCAAACCAGGCAATCTCTGAGTAGGGGTAAGAGTTAGGAGTGGCTTTATGACAAGAGTTAGGAAAGACTTATCCTGAATATTCTAAAAACAGTTCTGGGTTTGGATGTGGTCAAGACTGGGGGCAATTTAGTAATGGATATGTTGGTAACTTTTACCTAGAAAATAAAAATATTAAAGCAAAACTTGTTTTCTTGTTATAAAAATGCAATGGTTAATATGCTAATTTTGTGGTTGCTGAATGTCTTGGTGTGTGTCTTGTTCCAGACCTGATCATGCAGTAGCCGTGCCTTTATCTTACTCCATTACGTAGTCACAGAATGGCTTCATCTGATTACTGTTTAGATTCTAGAGAATTGTTTATTTTTTTTTTTTAATGTTTCAGCTTAGCTGTCAGATGCCAGTTGTCAGCTGCTAAAGTCATTTTCATTTTCTCGGGAGTCTAAAATGTAACCATTATACACTTCCTGGGCATTTTTAGCTCTTCATCATATTTCAGCATGCGTTATTAAGCAGACTTTATGGAGGAAGGCAATTGAATTGCCTAATTTTTTAGAAAGTTTTGTGTGAAAAATGTTAAACTTGCTGGCCAATTAAAAATAACAACTCATTTTATCATGATTTAATATGTAAGTGGCTAGAAGGCAAAATCAGATCTATTTAAATTATTTTCCTTAAAATCTAGCATACATAACATCGTTTAAGTATGTGAAGTTAGTTAAAACTAACTGATGATAATGCTGAATGTTACCTTAGTGATGCAGAACATTCCCCAGAGATGAAATGAGGGGTCGAGAGTGGAGAGGTGACATTTAGCAACAGTTTGCATCAAAATTAGAACAAATTTGGTGTAGTCTTGATAAACATTTAAACATCTCAATGGTTGTTTTCAGAGATAGATTGCGAATCTACCTAGGTTCAAGGAGCAACACACATGATGTGGCAATTTCCACAGGTGCAAGTGGAGGGAATTCAAAAGAGTTGAAAAAAATAAGGTCATTAGTTTAGAACTCATGAAACATACATTTAGGTTTCCACATTGTTTACAACCATCCTATGAATAATTCCAAAGACTGGCCCAAATAGAAAAATACTTACTGGGCCTTCTGATCCCCCAAAGCAGAAAAGATGCTATTGTTTTCTGAAGTGAAGGACAAGAGTAATTATTTAACCTAAAATAATGAAAAGTTGTGACTACACCTGAAATAAAAGCCCATGCTACTGTGGAAAGACAAGTGTGATGAGAAATAAGTAGTGAACACATAGTGAGTGTCAAGGAGCATTATTTTAAAAAGATACTAGGAGGAATTATATCTCTAGGGCTAAATATTTTAACTCTGTAATCTTGTAATGTACAATTAAAAAGAACTCAGCCTATAAAATGTATCACAGCAACATTCATTTCTCTATAAAATATTAATAATAAATTCTACTGTCACTGTGATGGGGGAAGGTGTCTTCAAACTTGAAATTAAAGAAAATGTTGAATTTTACTGAGAACCACAAATGCCTGCACATTTCACTTAATAGAAAACAGCATATTTTGCACCTGAGCAAAGGAAAAGACCAGTTTCTTTTTATGGATGGAAATTCTCATTCATTTTCTTGTTTTCATACAGATCTCATTGAAACAATAACAATTCTTTGCAGATTTAATTTTTAGAAGAACAGATTGTATGAGTCAGGTTTTATTTAATTCTAAGTAAGAGTAATGTATCTGTACTAACAGAAAGAACTTGCACAAAACAGAAAAGAAGACACTAGCTGAACATATATTTTCCTTATGTAACATTGACACAATTACATTAAAAATCAACTGTTTTAGAAAATAAATAACACAAGAGACTAGAATTTTTTCTGGAAGGAGTGATCTGAGAATGCATTTAAAATCATGGCATTAAGATACCAATATGCATAAATAAAAACCTCAATTTTAAGCCCGTATGTGTGTGTGTGTTGTAAAGTATATTTCATGTATAATTCATCTCTCACTTTTGCATAATCCTTCCACTCCAGCACTGTCCAATAGGACTTTCTGTGCTAATGGAAGTGTTCTTTAACTGTTCTAAAATAGTAGCCAATAGCAAGCTACATGTGGCTACTCAGCAATTGAATTAGGGAACTTGTAATTAAGAAACTTTGCTTTAAATTTTGTTTAATTGGACACCACCTCTCTGAATGACTTCATCATACTTTCATTTTCTTATATCATTATTTTTAGCATAGTTGGAAATAATAGATGAGCTAAGGGTGAGAAAATGGTGACATAATTATAGAAAGCTGATATAGCAAGAAGTTTCATAAGAAATATAAAACCACTATAATTTCATAATATATCTCATAGTTATTAGTCTAATGTTTTTATATCATAGTTGCAAAGTAAAATAATATTAAATCTATTTTTCAAAAGATTTCATTTATTTATTTTTAGGAAGGGGAAGGGAGGTAGAAAAAGAGAGGAACATCAATGTGTGGTTCCCTCTTATGCACCCCCTACTTGGGACCTGGCCCACAACCCAGGCATGTGCTCTGACTGGGAATCGAACCAGCAACTCCTTGTTTTACAGGCCAGCACTCAATCCACTGAACCATACCAGCCAGGGCTAAATCTATTTTTTAAAGTAAGATGTCTCTTTGTTTTTTGGAGGACCTCTAAGAAAAAATACAAATTATGAAATATATTTAAAAATAGATCTATTACAAAAAGAAACTCAAAAATAAAATTGAGGCCACTGGATTCAAATATTATCCTGAGGATTAATCTTGCAATTTTTTAAGGAGGAAAATTTTTGTGTATATTTTTAAAAATAAGGTTGATGATTTAAGTGATTATTACAGAACTACAGAAAGTTTTATTCTGCTCTCCAAAATAACTTTTCAATTTTCTTTATGATGCCCAAGATTTTGTAATTTGCAATTTAGTTTTTGGTTTGAGTCTAGGAGGCTGCCATCCATTAGTGGGTATGATGGAAGTGCTCTGATTCTTCAAGTCGGTATGTGAGCTGTGCCCATAGAGGGCCAGGCCATACTTATACAACTGTAATGTTTAGTGTCAAAATACAGGTTCATAATCTCTGGAGTGAAATACAAACTTTTAAAGGAAATATATTTTGAGTACAGTGTGACCTTGAAAATCAGTATTGCATATTTTAATATTCAAGTTCTGAAGTCAGATAATGATAAATTAGAAAGCCAGCTTCTCTTTATGACTTCATACTAGTCGGTTTAAACCTCAATTTTCTCCTCAGGAAAATGTACCTACTTCATGTATTTTGTGAGCATTTAAATCAGATAATGCATCACACAAATGCTTGGCTTTCAGTTTTGTTATTAATAGGAAAGCAATATTCAGTATGAATACAAAGAAGTTTAGCTAATACTTTCTATGAGATATGTACATTGTGGAGGAGAATGGAAAAGCTAAAAAATAAAAACAGGGATCCTGTGAAATAGTTAAATACAGATATTTGTAATTTTGCCTAGGGCACATACTACTCACTATCACTGATAGAAATCAAACTTAAATTTAATTATATCAAGAAAAAAAACAATTCTTAAAATATGATTTCTTTCCAATAATAAAAGCTACAAATAAAATGCCCTTACCCTAAAGGAGAAATTTCCTGGAAAATATCTACTGTAATTATGCAGTCACTGTTTTATTTAACTTTACTCAATTTCAATATATTTCAAAATATACCACTAAATTCAAGAATTATTTTATAATTATTTTTGATGATGATGATGATTTTGGTTTTTCTCTTATTTACCAAAATGATATATAAGAGAACATTTCAAATATTAGCTAATGTATAAAATGAAAATAAACCTGATAATTAACAAAGTGACTAATAAACAAAAACTAAGGTAACTCTACCAATTCATAAAGCTTTACATGTCATTTCACTTGACTTAACCTATGAGGTTTCTACTATTGTTACACATTTGTTAAATAAAGATTGAATACATAAGTTCTCCTATGGCAGATTTATAAAACCTAAAACATCTTTGTATTAATGTGTTCATTTCATTATTTACTATTTCTTTTTGAATACTGATGATGAATTTTTTCCATGGTGCTTTGATAGCATTTACACCCAAACATAAACAATTTGAAAATGTTTAGGGACACAATAAATTTTGATTTCTCATTTTGTCCTTTAAATGATGATATTCAGTCTTATTTTTAAAATGAGCTTTCAGAAGAGTCAAAATGCCCCTTCTAGTGATGAAATTTGACTAGTGACCTTTCTGATATCTTTTCTTAAGTAATCCAACTCCAGTGCTGAAGCTATCAACTAATTGAATTTCTTCCTGCCCTCCAAAGCAAAACCAATCTACCAACAATATCGAATCAAAACTGCAATTTACATCAATTCATTAGGCCACTAGTACAGGAGACTTTCATTTGATAAATTTCTAAGTTTTATGTATTTTATTGTTTTATCATAATTTTCTCAATTATAAATTCTTTTATTTCTAAATATTTTACAGTTATTGTAATAAGTAGAGTAAGATCTTGGAGAAACAATGATTGGAAACTAAAATGTAAGTAAGGATAATAAATGAAATATAGAGAAAATGCACTTAAAATAATCTACTATAGAACTCTCAATTGTAAAAATTTATGAAATAGAATATAAACACAAATATTGAAGCATTTATTATCTATAGATTTACTGCTAACCTCCCTTCTCCATAAGACCTTCCTGTGGCTCAGCTTTATAGTAGAAACATTTTGTTTCTAATTGTTCCGTGAGCCAATTAGTTTCGCACATGGCCAAATGTCTTTCTAACACTTGCTTCTGAGCCTGATAATCACTTGATCAGAAACTTAAGATGATTTCTTACTGCTTTCACTTAATGGTCAAACTCTTCAGCTTAACATTGAAGGCTTTTAAAGTATCCCACATAAGGCTGCTCTCAACATACCTTTTAAGATAAGGTGTCCTACACTTTACAGTATTTCTAGATGCTTCCTTAATGGCCCACATTCTTCTCTACATAATCTTTTATTCACCTCTGCCATGAATTCCCCCTATTTTTTTCCTCTAGAAAAATCCCACCATTACAAATAACATGTATTCTATGAATTGTTTCAAGTGCCACTTCTCTAGGTAACTTTCTTTGTTTCTGAGCAGTATGTATAATCTCTTCCTAAATAACCCCATAATACTTTGTCAGAGTGCTATGTTGCTTTCATTTTTAAAGTTTGCATTATTTTGAATGATATATAATTTATCTTAATGAGACAAAATTCATATGGCTAATCATATTTGTGATGTATAGTAGTTAATAATAGTGATACATCTTGTACACATAGTAATTTATACAAATTTGTTGAAAAAAATAAATGCCACAAAAGTAATGTTTCACTACAATTAAAAAGAATCTTACAAACTTTAAAGGAAAAGTGTCTGGTCATTTTGAGCATTATGAAAATAATGTTGTATATTAAAAGGAAAGTGATGTTGAAATTTTATTGCAAAATTACAAACAAAAAATAATGTGGACATTTTAGAAAAAGGCACTTGTCATAGAGAAATGAGCAGCAGAGAGAGCTGCAACTGAAATGACTCTGTTTACCCTTAGTGTACCAACCCACTGCCCCTTATAAAAAGTGGTAGACCTTGAGATGTGAATCGAGTTTGTTTTCAAGGTGTTTCCTTCAGTGAAGTATCACATTGGCCCAACTCAGGGTATTTGGCATTTCTTTCATTGTAGAAGTAAACTGAAATGTGAGAAAAGACCAAGCAACCCATTTAAATGCACACAGTTTTACTGTCCCTTAATAGTCCCTAATTTATTGCTACAAGGAAGCTATATATAGGAAGTGAGTGAAATGAAAGTAAATATTTCAGAGGTGGGCATTATTGACTCTTCAGGTTAGATAATATTGTGTTGTGTGGAGGCTGTCAGGTGCACTGTAGAATGTTTAACCGCACATCTGGCCTCTGTCCATTAAATGCTCTTGGTATTCCCTGTATATGTCCCCCACACTCTACCAACCAAAAATGTCTGCAGACACTGACAGATGTCCGTGGGAGACAAAATTGTCTCCAGTTGAGAACCACTATTTTAGAGTAAACTGGAAAGTGATTTCACCAAGCTGATTTGGTACATCATATTCCTTAGTATCAATGTAAGTACCAAGAGATCTTTATAATGGTACTAAGCAAATTCTTTTGTTCAGAAACATTTAAGCAGTAAGAGTGCTATACAGAAAAGAATCACTCTTTCATCTGCAAAATGCTTCTAAGTTTTTATATTTCCCTTGATAAAAATTTGCTGTAGGGATACTTTGTTTTATTCATGGTTATTTTTTATTTATTAGCGGTATATGTAGATAAGGATATACTGTAACGAATAAGATAAGGGATTATATTTTACTTTTTAAATATTTTTCAGTTTTATTGTTATAACCAACATAGTAGGGGAAACAAAAAACCCATAATTTATTTATAGAAATTGTGTATTTATTCTTACATGAAACTTCAGTCATCTTCAAAGTACTGTCCTTTGATACAATACACCTATCCAGATGTTTTTTCTACTACTCAAAATGGTTTTTGAACTAGTGCTTTTGCTGTTTTGTTTGTTTGTTTTACTTCTTCCACAGCAGCAAAACATTTCCCTGAGGACTTTTTTCACTCAGGGAAACAAAAAGAAAAGTTTCTTGGGGCAAGATCAGGTGAATAGGGATGGTGGGGTGTGGGTGTTATGCCATTTTGGGTAAAAAACTGCTGAACACTCGGCATGGTGTGGGTGAGTGAGTGTGTTTATAAATCATCCCTCATGAGATGGACAAACATATTGAAAGAGTCTTCAAAAATGTCATTGAAGCTGAAAGTATCCTGTCAATGCCAGCTGGTGCACTGATACAGATGGGTTCCTAGAACACTCATGTAGTGGGGGAAGCCTGTACTATAAGTGGCCTGCCCTCCAGAAGATAATTCCACTTTTTTTGAGGGCCCCCTTGCATTAATTTAATGTATATAGCATAATGCTTTGAGAGATGTGTATATTGCAAAATGATTAACATACTCTTCATAAAACCTATTACCTTCACACAGTAACAATTATTTTTTTAAGTGATGAGAACTTCTAAGATCTATTCTCTTAGTAACTTCTAAATATGTAATATGGTATTATTAATTATAGTGGTCATGCTGTACATTACATCCCCAGAACCTAGTCTTATAAGTTTGCACCTTTTAACCACCTTCACTCAAAATAATATATTTATTGGTCAAAGAAGAAAAAGATGTGAGAGGGAAATTAATGTGAGAGAGTTTTTAAAAAGAATAAAAAGAAAAGATGTACAAGTAGACACCTAGACAAGGCATGCCTAAAAGTCAGTTACAAACTCAGTAACAGTGCCAGGTAGGTTTTACAAGGTCTAGATCATATAGAGCCTAACACAAATCTTGGGTCAGGTGCCAATGCATCCAGATGGAGAAAGAGTTGATTTTGAAATACAATAGAGGATACAGAACATACAACACACAGCACCCATCCCTAGGGAAGTCTAAGAACGAAAAGGAAACACCAACATATTGAAGATAATTAAGAAGGGAGAGAGAAGGTGCAACTCCCTAGGATGATTTATGATTGTGTAACCAGGATAAGTCACTTCTCTGGGTCTTGGTTTCATCATCTCTATAAGAGGTCAATGACAGACCTTCCCTGTATGCTGTCTAAAGTATTCAATGAGCTAATGCATATAGAACATTCACAGTATTTTCTATTATTTACCGAGTACTTGACGAATGTTTATTATTCTTAGAAGATAGCTATGACAGTTTTAATTTCATAATGCACGAGTGTTTCTGACAAATAGTTGGAATAGTTACAAAAATCATTACTCATGCATTTATTCAAGAATATTTAATTCAGGTCCAGGAGTTATTCTAAGACTCTGGATAAACCAGTGAATAATGTTGAGACCATTTCTGCTCTGAGGAGTTAGCTTTCCTAAGCATATAGGAAGCAATGGGTAATATCATTTATGAAAACACCTGAACTTCAGTTGTTGCAGTGTGAATGTTACAATGTATCATGTTACCATCTTACAATGTTACAATTCTAGTAAAACAATAGATATAAATGAGTAATAATACTGTGCCTTGAATGTTTTAGGAACTATATAAATGTTTATAACATTAAATTTCTGTTACATTTTTATTATCATAGAAGGGATTAGGGCTTTATTTGGTAAAACATTTGACTTTTAACTTCTTTGATTGACCTGCAAAACCCCTAGTGATGGATAAATGAAGTTGTTGTTGAACTACTGACAGTAAATGCTATAATTGCTTGTGCTTTCAAGATTGTCTATCAGATGATTTAATAGTAGCTTTATCACAGATCTTTTTTCTTTTCTGAAATCATTGTTAAGGATATAGAAAATCCATCCTACTAGATATCTGTACTTTGATTCAAATCCTGAATCATTGAAATAGAACAAGGGATACCCTTATTTCCTATATTAATAAAGCTTTTAAACAATATTTGTCTATTAATATATCTTTTGATAGTAATTTTATTTCATTTCTTTTCTTTTTTAAAGACTATTTATTTTTAGAAAGAAGGGAAAGGAGGGAGAAAAACATTAATGTGTGGTTGTCTCTTATGCAGCCCCTGCTGGAGACCTGGCCTGCAACCCAGGCATGTGCCCTGATTGGGAATCAAACCAGTAACCTTTTGGTTCACAGGCTGGTGCTCAATCCACTAAGCCACACCAGCCAGGGCTGTTTGTTTCTAAATTTTTCAGATAAGTAAACATAATACTTAAGAAAAAAGTGTGTTGTCATGTTTTTATTAAAGATGAATTTTAAAGAAGTACTAAAATATTATTTGTAGATAAGTGCATATATCCTTATTTTATGTGCTTTTGCAAAACTTCCTCATTTTCTTCATTCTGAGAGAAATAGAAGGTAGCTCATTCATTTATTCTCCCAAAATTTAAAGAACCCTTACATTATAAAAGGCATTTTATTAGGCTCTGGAGACACACAGTTCAATAGATTAAGATCCTGGATCTTGAATGCTCAAAATGTGGTGGATAAAGCAGCCATTTAAATACAAAAAAAGTTTTTTGTTTTTTTGGTTTTTTGCTAAGCACAGTGTTTACTAATAACAGTATCAATTTTGTATTACAAAATAATTTAAACCTACTTATTTACTGTTTCCTGTCACTCAAATATGTATTCATAAATAAAATATAAGCATTGCATATTATATAATATACATTACATACATACATTTATTTTTAATACATATGATGTTGTAGAGTTGACTTATTTGAAGACATTTTAAAACAGACATGGTAATTGTTAGTTTACCAAAAAAAAAATCTAAGTTTAACGTACAAGATAAAGCAAGTGTAAATAATTGTAGTGATAAGAATAATGCATTCTTACAAACCTCCCCCTTTTTTACTATCATTAAGTGTTATAATATAATACTTTTATATTGGTAACTTAACTGAGAATTAATGTACCAACTTGGAATAAGAAGATATATAAAACTGTAATTCTGCCCTGGCTGGTGTAGCTCAGTGGATTGAGCATGGGCCTGTGAACCAAAGGATCATGGTTCGATTCACAGTCAGGGCACATGCCTGGGTTGCAGGTCAGGTCCCAGCAGGGGATGCACGAGAGGCAATCATACATTGATATTTCTCTCCCTCTCTCCTTCACTTCCCCTCTAATAATAAATAAATAAAATCTTCAAAAAATTTCTAATTCTGCTTTGTGTTGACGTAGAGCAGGATGAAATGCAACTCTTATTGCATCTAGACTGAAAAAATCGATGGAATATTTCCAAAGCAAGTGTGAAATTATTCTTAAGTAAAGTTTTCAAAAATATTTTCAATATTTTGAAATATACAGTGGAACCTGGGTTCTCAAACTTAGTTTGTTCTGGGCACCTATTCGAAAAGAAATTTGCTCAAAAACCAAGAGGCACCTGAGAGATGTGTGACTGATCAAAGAGGTGTCAACATGAGAGGTCTGTCAGGTCGAGAATCAGAGTTTTGTTGGACAATCGAAATGTATTTTCCATGAACAACTTGAAGAACCTTGAACAGCATGAGAACCTACTTGTTCAATACAGGAGACATTTGGAAACTGAGGTTTGACTGTATTTGAAATGAAAAACTACAGCCAAATAAAATTTATAAATAACTTAAATAATAGACAGGAAAAAATACTTTGTATATGTTTAATAGATAACTTGGCAATGACATATACATATAATAAAAGGTTTAATTTTGCATTATTTACATTCTCATTCAGACTCATCTTCATTAGTAAAAAGATTCATAGCATAATATATGTAGAAATTTAAGATTATTTTATAAAATTGTCTTATTATCTCTTGTGCATTGGGCCATTTCTGATTCTCCAGTTATTTTTATATATAAAAATAAATAACACACAAAATATTTACATACAGGATTCAATTATTAAAATAATAAATATGTTGGTGAAATTCTGGAAATTATAAAGTTAAAATTAACCCTTTTTTATATGACTACAATTTTTGTTTTGTCTTTTTTTCTTTTTGATCTGAGACACCCGAGTATAGAATTTCTATACCAATTTAAAGGTTTTATTTTTAGAATGTCACTCATATTTCACTAAATTAACTCTACCTTAATTTTATCCTAAGGGAATGCTTGATCACTCCCTTTAATGTGAGTGATGAAATTAAAATAGCAATAATAATGACAGACCTGTAGTTTAAGTAAAACCCTGTTATAAACCAAATTATTTCCTGTTACTAAAAAATATATACTTAAGATATAATCAAATTTGGGGTAATAATCATGTCATTATAGTGTTTGATGGTGTTAAAATATAATTTTGAGGATGTTTTTAACATGCCATGCTTAAAGAGGAATGCTCACATATCATGGAAATAGAACTTTGGGTGAATTATTTAAATAAATTCCTTCATAAGTTGATCTTTTTCCCTGCCAAAATCATATGAGAAAATTAGTATGTAGTATTTGAATTAAAAAACAATTTTCCATTTCTTAATCCTGAAAAGTTGTTACCTAATGGTGTCTAAGGCAGAAAATGTGTGCAAGGAAGAAAGTCAGTAGTTGCTATTTAATTAACCTAAAGGGGAAGGGTCATCAAAGAACATGTAAAGAATACATGGAGTTCGAGGGTGGGAGTTGGAGGTGGGTGGGTGGGGAAGTGGTGGTGGGAAAATGGAGACAACTCTACTTGAACAACAGTAAAAAATTTGAAAGAATAAATAAAGGTCAATGCAGTGGTATTTAAAAAATAAATAAATACAAGCTTAGAGTAAAAGTCAGCCTAAGGTTTGTAATATGAATTTTTAAGGTTAATTTTACATATACCAGGCACCAACAAATTTCAATTATTTTTTCTAGTATTTCATAATTAATGTATCAAACTGATAATAAGATGTATAAAATTTGTGTGTCATTTATTTAATAACTTGTTTATTAAGTACAGATTTTGCACAAAGCACTGACAGACACTGAGCATACAGCAGTGACTTTTTAAAAATTACACAAGGTGAAAAGCAGAACATGTGGCAGAGATATCTGACCAAAATTTTGAGTAATCAATGGTTGTTCTTAGCAAGGCTATCTAAAGATTTTTCTTGGAATGCTAAGAGCAAAGATTAACCACACAAGATTTTAACCAGAAAAATGATGTGATTGCATTTATGTTTTCTGAAGACAATTTTCTTTAGTTACAGAAGCATTAAGTAGTGGAAAATTGGTACAAGGAGGACCACTATTGTGGTAAAGCAGATAAAAGAAGTGACTGTAGAACTCTAAAAGGAAAAATGAGATTTGAAAATTATTTAGGAGGTAGATCAAGAGGAACATGCTGAAGGAGGGTCGGAGACCTTGGGTTCATTTTGGACTCAATGTGCCATGTCTTTTAGACATTCTAGTGGATATGTCCAACAGGTACTGCAGACACACAAGTGTGGCTTGTGGAGCAGGACTGCCGTGGGACGTAACTCTGAGAGTGATTGGTGAGGAGATAGAAACTGAAAAGATGCATATCGCTGAAGGGACCTAAGGAATATTATGCAAGAACAGATTGTGAATCACTTTCTTGGTGATCTCAGTAGCTAAAAATTAATATAAGAAGATAACTGAACCAAATCTGGAAAAAGTAACTAGAGATGTAAGAATTGAGTCAGAAACGTGGGGGCGATGGAGAGAAGAGGTATTACATAACCTAGGGATAATTCTTAGGAATATTTGAATCTAATCAATATTTTATTTCATATCAACATTCTGATGTGAAACAAGAGTATTGTATTATATCCCTTGATCTTGGTAACTTAGAGGTTATTTGGTGGTCTTCATGACTGTTTGGTAGAAATGCATGTTAAGCATATTATCTGCTTTGGCATGTAGTTATAACTGAATTCTGTATTTTGAATATGAAGAGAATGTTGAACCATGCTTCAGGGAACTATTTGTTACACAAGTTGTTAACTATCTTATAAACTATTTGAATTAAAAAGTGCAGTGCTAAGAACAGTCAGACCATATTCTGTTTTCCTCTCTTCAAATAGCTGCCTGCCACTGTGTATTTTACATAATTGAAACAGATATTTTCCTATCCATACCCCATTGACACACACCATTCCTTTGCATTCAATAGACCAGGAGTGCCAAGGAGATAACATTCTCTGCTCCCTCCAGAGCAATTCTCACTGAGAACTAATGAGAATTGTTAAAAACAAGATCTGGAAAAGGTCCAGCCATTGTTAATATAATGAGAGTGGTTTGCACAACACCATGTAACCTGGCAGCCACAGTGAGTAGACTGGAATGCACATGTGTAAACAATGACGACTTCACTGTATGAGTCAGTAGGGGCAGTAGGTGTCACTGAGTGAGTATGTGCACAGTACGGCTGTCGCAGTCAAAATGACTGAGTGACTGAGTGACACTCACTGAGTGAGTGAGTACAGCAATGAATGTGCATCAGATTTTCCATTCCTCCATGGAAACTATTCAGATGATTTGGAAAGCCATAGGTGAGGTCAGCAGATGATTGGCAGTTTCATGACAAAACACCTGCTCGTGTTCATGTCCCATGCAGTTTTTTGGTAAAACATCAAATCACCCAGGTGACTCAGTCCCCCTACAGCCCAGATTTGGTGTCCTGTAACTTTTGGCTTTTCCCGAAACTGAAATTACCTTCAAAAGAGAAGAGATTTCAAACTGTCAATGAGATTCAGGAAAATACAATGGAGCAGCTGATGGTGATTGGGAGAACTGTGTGAGGTCCCAGGGTGCCTATTTTGAAGAGGACTGAGGCATAACTGCCCTATATGCAATGCTTATCATATTTTGTATCTTCCTCCATACATGTCACTATTTTTCATATTGTATGGCTAGATATCTTCTGGGCAGACCTGTATTCCCTAAATATTCCTGTGCCTTGCCCATCAAGGAACATAACTGATGTATGCCCTACATTGTTTCTCAGAGTTCACAGCAGGATTTAACCCCAGTTGTTTCTGGTGTAATCTGCTCAGTAACAGTTTTTTATTTTCTTCCTTCCCTTTCTCCCTCATTTCTCAGTGCTTTCTGAGCTCACTCCTCATAAAAATATGTTCCAAGTTCTGCCCGTTAGGGGTCTGTATTGGTTAGTGTTCTCCAGAGAAACAGAACTAATAGTGAGAGTGGACACACACATACACACACAAACTAAACAATTGGCTCACACAATTATGGAGTCTGGCAAGTCTCTGAATCTTCAGTCTAAGTCAGCATGCAAGAGACAGGAAGAGCCAATTATTTAGTTTCATTCTGAGTCCAAAACATGAGAAGAACTGATGTCATTTCAGTCTGAGGTCCAGCAGTCT
>PVKM010019575.1:0-24106 GCA_004027735.1 Carollia perspicillata
CTTCCTTCTTTCAATTTTATTGATTGAAGGTTTCCACCCATCATTGCATTTCCCCCCATTAATTTGGAAGCTATCACACGTGCTATTTCTAGTCTCTTATAATTAGCCTAGAAACTTTAACACATATTGAGGTTGTAATTGGCATTTGTGATTTCTGTCTTCACCCTCCTCCCACACAATTCCAGGACCTTCAAAGCTTTCTCTCTGTTTGTCCTTTTTTTTTTTCTTATTCTCTCTTGTTTGTTCCTTTTAACCCCACAAATTAAACATTTTAAATGGTTGATATTTGTTTCAATTTACCCACATGTTTACCTTTATTTTTTCCCCTTCACTATTTTTTCTGGCATCTCAGACCTCCCTGCTGGGCTTCCTTTCCCTTGGTTCTTGAAGTTTCTTTTCTAGGACTTCCTTGTGTGAGGGCCTTGGTTGTAAACTTGGACCGTGTTTGTTTCCCTGAAAATGTCTCTATTTTGTTCTCATCCTGGAAAAATGGTTTCAGAAGTTACAGAATTCTCAGGTGACAGTCTGTCTGTCACCTTCTCCACCTTCCTGAAGGTGTGATTCCACTGCCTTCTGGCTCCCAGAGTTTCTCTGAGAGGCCCTACATCAGTCCGCTTGATGACTGGTGGTAGGTCATCTCTCGTTATACGTGGCTGCTCTCAGGCCTTTCTCTTTGTCTGTAATGTTCCGTCGTTTTCCTGTGGCGTGTTTGGGTGGGGATCTCTACGTGTTCTGCACGGGACTTGCTGAACTTTGTGGATCTGAGGACCGGAGCCTTCCACGGTGCTGGAGAACTCGGCTAGGTTCTCCTTGAACTTGACTCTGTTAGTTTCTCCCGTATCTCCTGGAGCTCTGGGTGGACGCGTGTCAGATCTCCTCACTCCGTCCCCTGTGCTCCTTCACCTCCTCGTCTCCTTTCCCTTCTCTCGCTGCTGCATTCGGACAAGGCCTTCTTATCTTTCTTCCCAGTGTACCCCTCCCTCCCCAGCTGTGTTTCATCTCCTGTGTTACCCACTACTCAAGTTTCAGTGTTTTATTATTATACTTCCCATTTCTAGATACTTCATTTGATGCTTTTTCAAATCAGCCTTGCCACTGTTCATCATCTCACTCCCCTTTGTCATACTTTGGTGCCCTGTTTCATTTTAAACACGCGTGCGTATTTAATTTACAGTCCACACCCGATCGGTCCATTGTCCGCAGTCGCTAGAGGTCAGACTGCCAGCTGCTTCTGCGCGCTCTCGCTCATGGCAGCTCGTCTCCTTCTGTGCTTTGGCTTCTGCTTTTTACTGGGCTCGCATGTTTCTTAGAAGTTATTTTCTGCAGGGATTCTCTGACACCTGGGCTTCGAGGACGTTTCTTCAGAGATTTGTGTGTGCTTCCGTCAGGCGCCGCTGCCCATGGGGGGCCAATCTCATGCTTGCATTTTTTCAAAGCACGTGAGTAGGAAAAATCTCAGGCCCCCAGCCCCAATGAGGGCGAGCTGGCGGTCAGGAATTCCCACGGGGGATTGCCCTCTGTTTTGCCAGAGCCGGGGCAGAATTTTCTTAGCTCATGTTGGGAGGACCCCACTTTATGCAGGGATGGCAAATCTGACCTCTCGCTTTGTTCAGGCTCAGACTTGATCTCCTGTCCCCCCAACATAGTGTGTCTGAGTCCAGGCTTTGGGCTGACCAGATGGCCCCAGGGAAATGCCGGCGACAGCGCCAGTCCCTTTGCTTCTCTGGAATCATTTTTCTCGTTCCTTCCAACCTCTGAAGGTTTTCTTCCCAGAAGCCTACCCACACATTAAAAACTATTTTAAACGGTCCAGTCAGCCATTTTGAGGGTCCTGCATTGGGAAGATGACTTGAGATTAGAAGTCAGCCATAGGGTCCAGTTTGTATTCTTTCCTCGTCTCCTGAGGCAGCAAACGTTTCCTTGATCGCCCGCTAGGGGCCACATCCTGGGTGCGACAGAAGGGACCCAGCCATCAGTGAGACACAGTTCCTGCGCTAGGGAGCTCACCCTGGCGCAGGAGTAAAGGCCCTTACAAAGTGACTGAATGGTGTTTGAAGAAATAATTCAAATCTCACGAATAATGACGGCTGTTGTTTATGGGCCTCCTTCACAGCACCAGGCAGTGTGCCAGGCAATCCACAGGGATCATTTCATCGGCTTCTCTTGACAATGAAGATGGGAGGCAGAGGTATCAACTCACTGATGGGGAAACTGAGGCTCGGAGAGGTTGAGTAGCTAGTCTGAGGTCTCGTAGTTGCAAGAGAGTAGAGGCGTAATTGGAAACCAGGCTGTCTGGCTTAGGAACTGGGGTCTTGGCCTTTGTGCTGAGGGATGGTCCTCCACTTTCCCACCCTCCTGCCTTAAAGACAGCCCTCCCCACCATCCTTACCCCCTGGCCCATCATGGGATCGGGGCCAGACCCATGCAGCCACCTGACTCCCTCCCAGCCTGTCCTTAGAAAGACCTCCTCCCTGCCAAGAAGCGGCTCTAGAAAAAGGCCAGGGTGAGGGAGCCTCATCCGTCGTCTTTCCTTCTGACCCTTTGGCAGAGATGGGGGAGGCGCGTATGGCCCCTGGCCAGAGGAGTCTTGCAGCATCCTCCGTGAGGATGCATTTGGCCTAGCAGAGGGGTCGGGCTGGGTGGACAGATGCAAGGGGTCCTCAGGTGGGGGCCCCCAAAGGACGGGAAGGAGTGGCCTGGAAGAGATGGAGGGTGGAGAAACTGGATTGCCGCCAGCAGGAGGTCAGTACCAGGGCCACCTCCCAGCTGGGACCGACTCCTTTGGGCCTGTGGGGTAGGGGGCGTTTTTCACAGCCAGCCCAACCAGCCCCCACAGCTGTGTGCTCCTGTGGAAGGGCTGGAGGGTGTGAGTCATCCCTGTCCCCAGCACACTCAGCCAAGAGCCTGGCTCTCAGCTATAAATATCCATGGAACAGATCCTGGCTATATGTATAAAATTAAAAAAATAATTGCATGTGTTATAGCTCAATGCATGCTCCTTGGGCAAGTCAAGCACTAAAGAAGCATGCTGTGGAGCAAAAGAGAAATTCCCTCCTTTGTCCCACTCCCTTCTTACCCCCTCACGAAGGTAGCCACTGAGAGCAATTTGGTGTCTCCTGCCACATGGCCTTCCAGAGACACATGCACACACAGGACGCCAGGGTCCTCTCCACACCCACGTTTGCTCTGGCCCCCATAGGTCGGGGAGAACCCTCACGCTCTGCCTCCCCCTGTTGCTAGGTCCTGCTGCCCCCCAAACCCTCTGAGGTCCAGGGCTTGGCAGCATAGCAGAGGCTGCCCCATTCTCAGAATTTCTCCTCTGACAAGAGGAAGGGGAGGCTAGGGATCCCCAGGAAGGGGGTCCCTAAAGGGTAGGAAGAGGAATCAAAAGACCCAAGAGTATCTGCGTTTTCTAGGGGAGCCACCTCCCCGAGATCTCCTCCCTGCCCTTTCTTCTTCCTCCTCCTTCTCATCAGCTTCCCCTCCCCTGGCACCTCCCCCACCCCACCCCAACAGGGTCCCAGCCCCGCATGGCCTGCTCTGATCTGGAACCCCGCACGGAGGTCTTGACTTGCTCTGAAGGCTTGTCATGTCTGTGTTTAATGAAGTTTAATTATCTTCTGAGATTCGAAGAATAATTATAAATCTTTTCAAGATGCAATCACACGGGTTCATGCTTCATTAACGGTGGAAAATCAATTGTAATTCGAGTAATTCTTCTCTTCTGGAGATCAGTCTGTTTGTACACGCACTCCCCCTTCTCACCCAGCTTTCTCTCCCTCAAGAAGTACATTGGACGCCTGGCTTTTTCCTCCCCAATTGATGCGCCCGTGGGGGGTTGCGGGAGCAAGGCGCAGGTGGAGGAGGGGGAGGAGAGAGAGGGAAAGATGGTCCCAGTGGGGTGCAGGCCTGGGCAGATATTTATGGGAGGCAGGGAGAGCTGGGAGAGGGGAGGAGAAAGGAAAGAAGGGGAGGGGAGGGAGGTCTCTTAAGGCTGCAGGAAAACAGAGTGTTTTTTAATGTTTTGGAGGGGGACAGGGAGGAGTGACAGATCCTTTTGAAAATATGAAGAAAGCTGTTGACAACCCTTGGAAAAGGCATTCGGATCACCTTGCTGACAGGCGGGGGGTCCCGGGCCCCAAGACTCTGCCCCCAGCGACTCTGGCCCCGCTGTAGCCTCCGATTACTCAGAACAGACACCGCTGCTGCAGAGTGACCTGGGACATTCCTCCATCTCCGAGAAACCCAGATGGCTCCGCTGAGAGCTGGGGGCCTCTGAGTCCCGCGAGCAGCTAGAACCCGGACTTCTCTGGACCACAGAGAGCCCTGGTCCAGGGCCGCTTCCCTGGAGTCTCGGGATATCTGGGGACACTCCTCCCACAGCACAGCCTCCCTGCAGCTAAGGCTTGGTCTTGCTTTTGAAGGTGGCGAGTTGCCTGCAGGGGGGAGCAGGGCTCTACCAGGGTTTTGGTGAGGGGCGGGGAGGGATGCAGGGACATGGGGAAGTCCTCACCCAATCATCCGGATCAACAGAAGGAGCAAAGGGAAGCCTTTGCTCGAAGCCTGGGCTCTTCAAAGTGAAAGAGGATGAGGACCCCACGAGCCCCTGGGGAGGACTCTCCTCCACTGAGCTCTGGTTCAAAGGCTCTGAGCAGCACCATCTCATGGAACTCTCTGCAGCGACGGATATGGCCCACACCGCCCAACACAGTCGCCACCGGTCATAGATGGGTACTTAAATTTCAGTGAATTGAAATCAAAGACGATGAACAATTCCGGTCCTCAGCAGCCTTAGCCACGTCACAGGGGCTCAGCTACCGCACGTGGTGGCATATTGAATGGAGCAAACATGGACATTTCCATCACTGCAGAAACCCCTGCAGGCCAGCACAGGGCTCGGGCCTCAGGCACGCCAGCACCCATTGAATAACAGATGCTGGCCCTGGACTCAGTGGTAAACACCCCCCACCCCCCACCCCCCATGCCCAATTTGGCCTTATGTTATTTTCCAGTGGCTGCTGTAAAAAAAATGCCACAAACCTAGTGGTTTCAAACCACATGCATTTCTTATCTTAGGGTTGCCTTTTCCAGCTTCCAGGGCTGCCTGCAAACCCTGGCTTGTGGCCTGTCCTCTGTCCAGAAACACCATGTCTCTGTGAGGTCTCACAACTAGGACCTGGTCTCCCTCTTTCAGGGTCCATGTGATCAGATTGGGCCCAGCCAGATAATCCAGGATAACCTGCCATTGTCAAGGTCCATACTGAATCCCACCTGCAAAGACCTTCTGTCCACACAAAATGACATGATTCACAGGGCCCAGGAATTAGGGCATGGGTGTCTTTTTGGGAAAGGGGGTGTCCATCATTCTGCCTATCTCAGGTCCCAAACTTTTATTTTTCAGATGGGGACCCTGAAATCCAGAGAGGAGAGGGGACTTCTCCACAGGGACGTGGGTGTCACAGGAACTGCAGTACCCACCCCGACTCCCCCTTCCGCAGTAGGTACCCACCTGGGGAACCCACAGGGGAACCTGCCAGGTTCCCCTTGGCCATGGGGAACCTCTTGCATCAAGGTTCCACCTTGCCTCTATCCCTTCCCTGCCAGTGACTTTCTGGTGTGGACACACGAAAGCCTGTCATTTTGCCTGCATTTGGGTCCACTCTAAGGGACCAGGCCAAGTCCCAAACTCCTCACAGGGTCAGCTCACGGGTCTCAGCTGCAACTTCATCACAGGCCAGCTTCTCCTCTGTCCACTGTCACTGTCCTCACGGCCTTGCAGGCGCATCTCTAGAGAGACTGCCTTGTCATGGCACAGACTCCGGCTCCTCACCTTGGTCCATGGCGCCCTTTATGGCCTGACCCCTGCTGACCCTGCAGCTGCATCAACTCACCAGCCCCCAACGCTGGACCCCAGAAGAGTCTTTTCAATGTCTCAAGTATCCCAGGCCTTTTGTTCTTTTCTACCACTAAACCTTTGCCCGTGCTGGTCTTGCTACTTAGGATGCCCTTCATTTCCTGGCCATCTCCTCCTCACTCTTTAGAGCTCCGTTCAAATGTCACCTCTTCCTGGAAGCCTTCTCAGATCTCCTTTCTTGCATCCAGTTTCCAGCAGGAGCCCCTCTTCTGAGTTCCCATGGCTCCCTTGGCCCACCGCCCTTGTAGCTCTCCCCAAGGTCTGTACTACTCTTAGTAGAGTGCCCCGAGACTGCGGACTGTGTCTTACTCCTTTCTGTACCTGCAGACACAGCGACTTGCCCAGAGTGGGTGCTCACTGAGTGTTTGTTGACTGACTAACTGTGGACTTCGCTGGCCCTGTGAGGTGTGTTCAATTAACCCCACTGACAGAGGAGGAAAATGAGGTTGAGAAGGGAGCGAGACTTGGGACACGGCCCCATCCTGGAGGCTCGTTTTCCCAAGAAAAGACATCCTGGCCTCCTCCCAAACTCCAACGGGCCCGGAACTGCCGACAGCTGCTTAGTTATCTGAGCTAGATGAACAGGAGCTGCGGCTCCTGCTAATGAATGACTCCTCTTCCACACATATGTTTCTGGTAATCAATTGGCCCGTCATTAGCCCACGGCAGTTGTTGTCTCAACTCCAAATGAAATGCAAATGTAATTGGTTTCCTTAGGCCTGGTGGGCAGGGCCCTGCCAAGCTCAGGCTCCCTTCCCAGGAGGGGCCGGTCCCCCTTTCCCAGATTGCGGGAGACTCAAGCCTGTAGGGCCTGCCCATGCACTGGGGGGAGCTGGCTGGAGGCTGGGAAAAGTTAAATAACCCACCCATGCTCACCCAATGGTGGGAGCATGGCCCCGATTCCAAGTGGGCAATTTGTGGGGTTGAGAGGCAATGAGATCAGGGGCCCCTGTTTGCTGCTGGCTTGGGCAGAGGTGGGGCCAGGGGACCTCTGGTGCCCTGGGAGCCCTCCCCTCTGTACAGGCTCACTGAGACCCCATGTGCCTCACGGAGAGGCCATGTGGGACCATGGAGTCTGGGCTCATTTCCTTGCCCTGTACCACTTGCCCCTTGCCACTCTCTACCCTCAGAGTCTTACTTGGTACAATGGGAGTGACACCACCTTTCTTGCAGGGATGTTGTAACAGTGACATGTGACGTGCCCAGGATGTCCTGTTTAGAGCTGGTGCTTAACAAACAGGCGTTCCAATGTGCTGATGGTGATGTCTCCCATGTAAGTGGTGACACGTACTGGGCCTTACTCTGCTTTGCATCCATTATTTCATTCCATCCTTACGATGATACTGTAAAGTAGGTGCTCGCATCCCATTTTACAAATGAAAAGACAGAGGCACAGAGAGATTAAGACATTTACCCAAGGTCACACAGCTAGGAGGTGGTGGAGCCCAGATTAAAGCCCAGGTCGTCTGTCAGTACCGTCTGTGCTTGTAATCTGCAGTAGGCTACGCTGTCTCTGACCGTGCATTCTCCCTCTGGCCCTCCCTAAATATCCCTGCTTTCCACCTTCCTTCTTGAGACCTGCCAGGCTGAAACTCTGACTCCTGTGAAAGGTGTGACCCCCCCACCCCACCCTTAGCTTCTAGAGTCTGGTGGGCTGGCACCACGAGGGCAGCTTATGGGTTATGTTGGTGGGTCACATGGTCTGAAGATCAGTCATCTGATTGGTAGAACCTAATTTACACCCAGAACCCTAGCTGCAAGGGAGTCTGAGAAACGGTTTTGGTTTTGTGGTTTCTACGGTTCAGGAACCTACACTAAAAGGAGGTAGAACCTTGTTTTTGGTTCACCGTGTGCAAAGGAACAAAAGGTCTCCATTCCCTCCAGTCTCCTTGGCTCTCCCTGCCCCTCCCCTCACCCCCAGTTCTTGGACTTTAATATAAAGTGTAATACAGCCAGCATTCAACCCTGGCTGGCTCTGTCTCTCTTTCACTGTGTGACATTAGACAAGTCACCTGACCTCTCGGACCTCATTATTCTCGTTTGTGAAATGATAATCATAGCATCTTCCTGGACATTGTTGTTGTGAGGGTTAAATGAGATCATGTAACGCGAAGTGCCCCCAAAAGAAACAGCCCAGAGCCCGCTCATGGGCAGGACTCCCTAAATGTAACTGCTGTTGCCACTACTACCTCTCCTGTGCCCGTTCCTCCTCCTAGTGGGTAGCCCACGGGTTAACTGGAAACAGCGTTGAGCCATTGCTGGAGCTGAATTATTAAAAGTTTCCGGAATGGTAGCTGTGGGTTGATTGAATTCTCTCTCTGCTCCAAGGTCCCTTCCCCTGGGCAAGGGTCAACGACAGAGTCTAGTGATTTCGGGGGGAGAGGATGAAGGTCAGAGCTCCCTGAAACCTTTGGCAGTGTGGGTCCCAGACCGGGGCTGGGTCCCTGGGATGGAAGAAAGTGGCTCTGGCTGGTTTAGTGCGTGGTCAACAGAACAAACGCAGTCAGATCCATTTGGTCAGTTTCTTGCTAAGAAACTAACAAATTCACACGATCCTTCCCCTCTACCTGGACTAAGCTCTTCTGTCTTCGAGGCTCACCTGAGGGAAGGGTTGCCTCCTACAGGAAGCCCTCCTTGACTGCCCAAATGCATGTCAGGCTTTGGGTTTTCTTTGTTTTCCCTACGCAGCCCCACAGTCAGCTCATCACCCTGGCATGCAGTTCAGCTTCGAGTACACTCAAGCGACCTGTCACTAATAAACACTGAAGCACTGGTTCCTGTGAGTAATTTGCTTTAGGAAAAAAAAGATCAAATCGAGTACATTTAATGGTATCTCTCTAATAAGGTCACTGTCACTCATCTTATGTGCTTCCTTGCATGGACAAGGGAGGGAGCAGTACTGTATCTGGGAGCAGCACGACCCGGGGGTCGTCTCATCAACGCAGCAGCCCGAGGGTCATAAACAGTCAGGACGACTGTGAGCAATCACGGGGCGTGTGCACGGCAACTTTATAGCTACATCCATTTCCTTCCACATGCTGAATTTTATTAAACTCTGGATGAGCTCAGATGGGGGAATTATCGAACTGCTCGTAATGAGGATAGTTAACCCCCCTGGAGCACTTTCCCACGTCCCAGATACTACGATCAGGGCTCTGCGGGCACCGCTCTCTTATTACTCCTCCCACAAGCCTATGAAGTAGCTTCTATTAGCCTCATCATTTCAGAGAGGAAGACTGAAGCTCGGAGAAGTCGACAGACTTGCTCAAGGGCGCACAGCTGCTGGGTGGCAGAGCAGGGAGGGGGACCTGGGTATATCTGAGTCCAGAGCTCGCTTTTGAAAATTCTTGCACAGTATATGTTGAGCCCCCTTATGGCCCCTCACTCACCCACCAGCTGGGAGCTGGGCCTTGTGCCAGGTGCTCTGGAACGTCAGAGGAGAGACCGAGAGGGCCGAGCCTGGAGGCCCCGGGGACCCTGCACCCCCCCAGGGAAATGTCGCCGTCCACCTGTGCCCTGGTGTCCTGCCCTCTCTCCCTGCGGAAGGACAGTGCTCCAGCCAGTCTCTGCTCACTCCCTCTCCTGCCTCATCCGTTTCCCTGCTCTATTGGGTCACTCCCAACACCACACCTCATGCTATGATTTTTCCCATCTTCGGAAAAGAATCTCCTCTACGCCATGCTCCCCTCTTCCCTGCCTCCCTATTCTCCTTTTCTTTACAGCCTGACTCTGAATGCATCCCCTTGCTGTCTCCGATTCCTGTCCCTGAGCCTCTTGAATCCACCCCATTGGCTCTTGCCCCCACTGCTCAGTCAAATTGTTCTTGTCAAGGTCACCATGACCTCCTCATTGCTACATTCAGTGGTCCATTCCTGGTTCTTGTTGTGCTTGTCCTGTCTGCTCCCTTTGACCCCAGCCGTGCCTCCTCCTTGAGCCCATTCTCCGGGCTCCCGGGGACCCTCGGCTTCTGGCTCTTTCTGTGTGTTTCTGGCTGTTCGGTCTCTGCCTCCCTTGTTGGGCCCTCCTCACCAATCTGCCCTGCCCAGCCCCGCTCCATACTCAGACTTCGCTTCTCTGCACTCGCTCCCTAGATGTTCTCAGCCAAGCTCGTAGCTTTAAACACCGTGGAGATGCTGATGTTCCCCGAATGTCTCCTTTCAGCCCCTGCTGTGTCCCCTGAACTCCAGGCTCACACATCCAGCTGCCCACGCAACATCTTCACTTGGAAGACTAGACGACATCGCCGACGTAGCACAGATGAAAGTGAGCTTCTGGTCCTCCCCACAGCCTCCTCCGTCCCAGGGGATGTTAACCGCGTCCTCTCAGTTGCCCAGGCCAAAAGTTTTGGAGTCATTCTTGACTCCCCTGTTTCTCTCGCCCTCTGTATCCAAGCCATCAGCAAGTCCTGTCTGCTCTACTTTTAAAATAGGTCTGGGATTCATCACTTCTTACTGTCTCCAAGGTTACAACCCCCGGAGTACCCATCATTCTTCTCTTAGTTTGTTGCAGTAGCTCCCTGACTGGCCTCCTTGCTTCTGCCCTCGCCCCCTTCAGTATATTCTTGGCCCAAGAGCCAGAGGGACCCTCTTAAAACATAAATCAAATCACATGCCTTCTCCTAAAACCCCTCACATGGCTTCTCATCTCGCTCTGAGTAAAAGACAAAGTGATATTACGACCAGTGAGGCCGGCCTTTCCTCTCTGGCTTGACCCTTGCTTGCTCCACACCTGCTTCCATTCCGTTCTCACACACTCTAGGCATGCTCCTACCCCAGGGCCTTTGCACTTGCTGCTCCAGCTGCCTGCTGTCCCCTTTCCCAGAAGTCTACAGGGCTCGTTCCCTCCCCTCCTTCCGTGAAACCTCGCATGGCCTCCTTCTAAAACATCTATCCCCATCGTCACTCCCATCTTCCTTCCGTGTTCCATTTTAGCTCCTTGGCCTCACCGCTAACAGAATATACATTTTGTTTATCCATGAGTTGATTGTTTGCATCTCTCCCTGGAACATCAGCTTCACAAGAACAGGAACTTTTTTGCTTTTTAAGAAACCACTGTACCCCAAGTCTCTGGCACATGTACCCAATACTGTTTGTTTAATGAATGAGTGAATGAGTCCCCTCGCTTGTCCAGCGTGAATAGCTCCGTCCATCCACAGCACCCATGTCACCCCAGGGTGGGTGGCTGGGGGGTCCCTGAAAAGTATCCCCAAGGCAAAGAACAGGCCCTGAATATAAAGGGACTCTTCGTTTTCTCAGTGAGAACATGGTAAAAGTCTGTTGGGTCAACTTGAATTTACATTTTCCTATGCCACTGGAAAAAGTGGTTAAATATCTACTTACAATATTTAATGTATTAGTTTAATTACATGTCTAAAAGCGCACAGCTAAAATAAGGTGTGCTGATTTGGACACGTGGATTTTTCCATTCAGTGCGTTTCATGGCATTATTTCATGAAGCCCCTCCCCCAGGTCACCCCCATGGGGTCTGGGCTGTGGCCAGGGCCCCGTGTCCAGGTGTCTTCAGAACACAGACTTGGCTTCCATCCAGGGTGTCTGAGATTTGGCACCTTTTGAGTCCTTGAACGCTGCTGTCACTGGAAATTTCAGAGCAGGCGACAGGGGCCCGTTCACTTCAAAATAAGGAAGGCTTTGGTTTTCCCCATTCACCCACTGAGTGTGTCTCACACTCTCCACCGGAGGGCCAGAGGTCTGTTGTCCGCCTGCCTGGGATGTTCAGTTCCAGGAAAAGGTGCCCATATTGGTCACCATACCCAAAAAGTTCTGGTTCACAGCCACATCCTGCAGTTCCGAGGCCACACGCCCAGGAATAGTGAACACATTTGGGCTAATTTCCCTTCCTGCTGCTTATAAGCTGACCCACCAGGACCCCCTGTAAGGGCCTTAGCTTGCTCTGATTGAGGCTGACGTGTTTTTCCTCAGTAGTACCGTGTAGCCCAAGGTGCTTGAGAGAGGACTCCAACGAGAGATTTGCCCTGCTAGGGCCCTAATGCAACCCTGTAGCCCGGCCTTCTGGTGTGAGGCTTTAGTAACGAAAAATTTCCCCGTCTCCCACTCCCCTCCCTGCCCCTACCCATCCAGTGGGATCTAGAGTAAATGGCTCACTGACCCATACTCCCCACGGGAGAGGCAAGAATAACAGCTACTATAAGCCAGGCCGCAGACGTGAGCTCTAGTCCTTGTGACAACCTATCTCCACTTTAGAGATGGGAGAAGCCAGCCTCTGAGAAGGGGCGTGGCTTGCCCGAGTTTGTACCCTCGCACCCAACACTTATGGGCCACTTTTTATGCATCCAGACCTGTTCTAAGCATTTACAGCTTAGGAGGTCATCTAGCCTGTCAACAACTCTTCAAGGGAGGGAGGTATCAATATTACGGTCCCCTCCCAACACTTACAAGTGCAGTGGAAGCTGGAGAAGCTCCGGAACTGGCCTTAGGATCCTCCACAGTCCAGCGTTGCAGTCCAGGTGAATCACCCCAAATCCGTGTTTTTCGCCGCCGCGTCGTATCACTGACGCAGCGTTCATCAGGGAGTGGCACAGACTTCGGGGGCTGTGACCCCGCCGCCGGGATTGCACGTGTGTGAGATTTTCAGAGGACAGGATCAATAAATAGCATTTATCAGATTCTCAAAAGGGTCTAACGTCCCCCCGCACCCCCAACTAAGGGTCACTGTCCTACGTGACATTAACTGGATTGGGTAGAGGTGAGCTCAGTGAGGTAAGGAGGGTGTGTGTGTGTGTGTGTGTGCACGCACGCACGTGTGTGTGAGAGGGGGTGGGGGAAGAGAATGCTGGGATGGATGTGGTGGGGGAGGCTCCTGCTCTCTCCATTTTCCTGTCCTGTCTCCTGACAGTCCCTGCGTGTCGACAGCCGTGGGCATCACGGGGCCTGGCCGGCACACACGTGGGCTCCCACAGACAGCAGGCTGGACTCGCCGCCCACTTCCACGCCATGTTCCATTTCTCTTCCCCACCGTCAGGCAGGCCTCCCCAGGGCCCGATCCCCATGGTTGTTTTATGGAAGGTGTCAGCTCCCCGCGCCACTCTCTGGCCTGATGTAGTTATTAGGAACAGCTACAAGAGGAGACAAAACACCAGGCGAGGAGGGCGGGGGGCTAGGGTCCCCGAGGCAGCTGCTGCCAACGTGTAATCCCTCATTCCTCGTGTCCCCGGAACAAACTCTGGCTCCTGCCATCACTTTCTATTTAGAACTGCATAACAATTAGGATGCGTATTTGGAAGCAGTTAAAAATAAGCTGCCAGCATGTGGCTGACTTTGCTCAGGCCGCGATGATAATATTAATCCAAGAGAAGGGGAGGAGATGGCGACGCAGGGCCCATGAAAGTCATCAAGACCCAGGCGGCTCCTGGCTTGGCTGCTGGTCTGGATCGGGGGCCCCGGATTCTCGATGGCCTGGGTCCCACGCCTGGTGGAGGTAGAGGTGGCTTGGCAACATCCAAGGACCCTGGTGGTCAGTTGGCAGGGGGGGCTGGACTGGAGGACTCACTTCTTTCACCTGGGTCCACATGCCCAGGGCTCTCTAGCTACCCAAGGGCTGAGTCCCACGCACTCTCAGAGAACACCTTCCACCCACCCTTGGCCAGCCCCCTGCTACTGAAACCCATGCTTTCTACCCCTCTGGCAGGTATTTATTGTTATTGGACATCACACGCAAGTGACATGTGCTTTGTGAACCATGGAGGTCCCAGGTTCGAATCCTGCCTCTGCCTTCTATTGCCCAGGCGCCCTTGGCGGGGCTCCTCCCCTCCTTTCCCACCGCCCTCCCTCTGCTTCTGCTGCCGCTGCAGATGCAAGAGGACCTCGGCTTCGGCCTCAGACAGAGTGCGTTCACATTCTAGCCTGCCCCTCACCAGCTCTGTGACTCTGAGCAAGCCTCAGCTCTTCACCTGCCAAATGGCGGTAACAACAGTACCTACCTTCTCTAAGGATAGAAGGTTCTTATGAGGATGAATGGAGGAAACGCATGAAACATGCTCGGCAAGGCGCTGGGCTCACGGGGAGCGTTCCACAAACATCAGACGGGCTCGTTACACTGCAGCAGCGGCCTGGTCGCTGTGAGACACTCCCACACAAACAGCCTCGACCCTTGCTTCCCGGTCCGTGCTATGGCCCGAGCAGTGAGCGCTGAGAGGGCAGGGACCAGGTCCTGGGGCGCTCCGTGACCCCCGAAAGGGCCCACCCCTCAGCACTCCTGCGTGGGTATCCAGCACCTGCGGGGACGACTGCGTGGCCCCTGCCCTCTCTGCTCTCCAGCCTTCCTCTCAGCATCTGTACTTGGGAAAGCAGACATCAGCCCCCCACCGGCGCTCCGTTTGAACCCTCCACAGTCCCCGTTCACAGTGAATGCTGCAGCGCTTGCCATGGCTTCAGGAATAGCTTCCTGTAGCTACAGTGAACAATAGGAATTTATCCTCTCACAGTTCTGCAGGTTAGAGGTTCGAAATCAAGGCAGGGCCACCCTGTCTCCATGGGGGCAGATCCATCTTGGCCTCTCCCAGCCCCTGGTGGCCGTGGCTGTTCTCAGCTTAGGGCCGCATCTCCCTGTGTCTTCACCTGGCTTCTCCTGTGTGTCTGTGTCATGTCCGTCTCCCTTATAAGGACATCTGTCATTGAAGTTAGGGCCCACCAGATAATCCAGGATGAGCTGCTCATTTCAAGATACTTAATTTAATCACACAAAGGCCCTTTCCCCAAATGAGTTTGCAGTCACGGGTTCTGGGGACAAAGATGTGGACCTATGTTTTAGGGGGTCCTCACTGAGCCAACTACAGCCAAACAGGGATTGCTCCCTCCCTCCCCCACGCCCCCTGCCCCTCACTCGCTCACTGGCCACACTGGCCTGCGTGCTGTGCCTTAAACCTGCCCACCTCAGGGTGCCCTCTGCCTTCGGGCATCCCCCCAGCTCACACCCTCATTTCTTTGGAGGCTTTGCTTAAATATGACCCTTTGAGAACTTCCCTGGCCATCCCACGTAAGCCCTGTGGTGGCTCCTCCCCTCTTCCTTGCTTTACTTTTCTCTACAGCTTCATTGCCTTTAACATGCGTCATTTTAACTATTTATTTGCTTATTGTTTCTTTCTCCCAGGAGAATCACCTGCGTTTGGTTTGTTGATGCACCCCCAGTGTGTAAAATACCACCTAGCACACAGTAGGTGCTCAAAGACCACGTGTGGAATGAATGAATGAATGAATGAATGAGCAGGAGCTGTGCTGGTCCGGGGACAGAAGGGGGCAGAATGAGCCCTTGGGTGGGGCTCATCTGGGACAGACCGGGCGGCCTCTCCGCATCTGCCTGCACTGGCCCAGGGTGGGGAGCTGGGTTCATCTTGTTCAGCAAGAGTGTCGCAAGTCCCTCCGATCACCAGGTACCACAGCGGGCGCAGGGTCTTCAGAGGTAAGTGAGCCCTGTCCTAGGAGGGCGGCTGCCCTGCCTGCCGTGCTCATCGTTGTGTCCCTAGTGCCCAGCGCTCCACGGGAACTCGGCAAACTTTGGTCGAGTGAATGAATGGCTCATTTCCACCCTCAACCTGAGATAACACAATATGGCCCACCGAGAGGGGCTAAGAATGGAAGTCTCGGTCTGCAGCACCAGCCAGTGTGCCCGGGTGGCGGCGTCCGGGGTCCATGGCAAGTGCCCCACAGTGGGCACAGGATGGAGAATGAGATGCGTACAGGGACTTGGTTGATGTGTCTCAGCAGCCGATCCCCCTGACAACCAGCTGATGTCCCCCACTGGGGGCAGGGCTGGCCACTGACTGTCCCGAACCTTCAGGCTTCGGTGAGCCCTGGGCCAGCTGCCCGAGCCCCTGTGAGAGTGAGCCTCCGCATTGCACTGGCTGCTGGCCGTGTGCCCGCCCCTGCCAGGATGCCTAGCACGGCCTTGGAAGTCACCGTGCAGGGGTGTGCTCCACTAACGACTGCCAGCCTTCTGGGCCAGGAGCAGCAGCCTGAATGAAGGGCACGTCATCCATTAAGGGCCCAGCCTCTTACCCAGGAACATACACATCAGAGTGTCACCTGTCATCCCCTCTGCCACCTGCACTTCCAACTTGGCCCTGCTGCCACTGCAGCCGCTCCCCAGGGACCTTCTGCAGCTGCTGATGAGGCAGGTGTGGGAACCTGTTTCCTTCCCCCCAGGTAGCAGAGAGCAGGTGGCTGGGGCATGCGGCTGCCCATGGAGGGCGCTCCCTCCATCCCCTCCCAGGCCTGCATCCCGAGGCCGTCTGTTCCCCCAGAGGCCCAGAGGCCCAGAGCCAGAGCAGCTCCCACTCCTGGGAGCAACTGGGCAGGTGATCCGATCTGGCTACGCTTTCCTCCCAGACCCCTCAGGTTTGGAGTCTGTCTCGTGAATAAAGTTTCAGTCCCCATCTGGCGCCTTGGCTGCAGGGGCCCGGGCAGTGCCCACAGCTTCCCCTCCCCCATCGACCGTCATCCGTCCTGCCCTCAAAGGGGGCCTGGCTCTGTGTCTCCCACAGACAGGACGTGAAGGACAAGCTGCCCGCACGCCCACTGCAGCCTGGCAGGCACGTCAAAGGCAGTAATTGTCGGGCGGAATTTGCCAGCAGAATGAAAGAAAGAGCCTTGAAGGTATAAAGAGTTGGAGCCGCTGATAAGAAGCTGTTTCATACAGACTTTCATTTCCCTAGGTGGGGATGAGAACACAGGGTTAGGGGCTTTTTATTCATCTGCGCCAAAGCCTTTTTGCCCCAGAGAAGGCCAATCGGGTGCAAGAGAGATTGACGGTGAAGCAGATGGGGGCTGCCCAAGGTCCCAGTGGTGGCCGGAGGGTTACCTGTCTCCTTGAGCCACCTCGGAGAGCCCCCTCGGAGCGACCCTGTGGCCCAGAGCCTCCTGTCCCTCAGCTGCCCCAGCTGTGGCCACGCCCTCCCACCCAGATCCAGAACCAGGGGTGTGTTCCGGGCAGGCCGCGGGACCCCATTTCTGCTGCCCCCCAGCAGGACGTGAGGGGCAGGAGGGAACCCTCTGCCAGTGGTGCCCTATGGTCTCTTGGCCATGTCGAGGGCCCCTCTCCTTTTATATAATTTGCTCTGAGTGACACACAGTCCCGGTAGAATACTGAGAAAAGAGATGAGCACAGAGAGAAAAGTGGAATTAGCCCGTAAATCCCTTCACTCTTTATTGTACACTGCGGCTTTCCGGTGCTCCCTCCTCGTATATTTACAAAGGTGGCTCCCACGGCGCCTCCGGGAGCTGCTTTTCCCACCACCTGATAGGACAATAGGAGCGGGTTCAGTGAAGCCTCTTCATCCCACGTCCACCTGGTCCGTGGGGTCCCCCGATGTTAGCGGTGCTTTGCCACTCACCCAGACCATCTAGTGTGACGACAAGCGACCACGAATCCGACATGCGTACATGAATTTACAAGGCACGACAGCCTCTTCACACCCTCGGAAGTGGTCTCACATGGACGGGCGAGCAATACTTACTTAATCTTCAGGTGATATGTGATGTGTATGGTCCCCTTGAAAGACTGGTGACCCCTTGGGGTCCATGGTTGCCTTTGGGCAGCGAGCATGTCCAGTGGTGTGTGTTGGGGTTCAGAGAGGGCTGGGTTTGGACCTGCCGAGTGCCCCACATGTCCACTGAGTCACTTGAAATGTACTTTGTGATGTGTTGTACTTGCTTCCAGGTTTACGGTTACTTCCTTAGGCTAAGGTGGGTCTCTGGACCTCCTCCCCCAACCCCCCACCCTCCCTACCCTATGAATGACCTGGGGCAATTACCCACGAACCCTTTGAATCCACCCACTTAGATGAGCTGCTTAATTAGTTGGCTGGAGAGCGAGGAGATGGAGCATAGGGAAGTTGTGATGGGCGAGAGGGTCAGAGAGGGTGGGGGCCCGGAGCACCTGGGAGGGTCGGCTGGGATGGGGGACTGCAGTGGGGGCAGTGGGGGGAGCTTCTAAGTGAGAGGAGGAGGCTCTCTGGGTGGAAACTGCCAGAAACAGATGTGAAAAGACACAGAGATCCAGCCTTCTTCAATATTTGACCAGGGACCAGCAAGAACACAGAATAGTAATGCAGGGCTCACCAGTATCAACACTTCCCTAAGAAATAAATCCCCTCCGCCGCAGCCCAGCAGGGAACTGTGCCGCTGCTACGGAAGGATCTTCCTAAAACACAAATCAGACACCGTCACCCGCCCTGCCTGCGATGGCTGCCATCATGCTCAGGCTCGAATTCCGGACGATGCCCACAGAAACCCACGAGATCCACGTGGCCCGCCTCTTCCCCTCAGTCCACTCCTCTTTCTCCTCCCGACGACCCCAGGCCCGGGCGCTTCCTCGCTGCTTCCCCAACACACCAATCCCTGTCCTGCCTCCAGGCCTTCGCACTGGCTCCTTTCTCTGTGGCGTATGTTCCCCACCCCTGACTCCTCACATAACCGCCTCCTTCTCATTATGGGCATTTCAGCCAGTCTTGTTCTATAGCCTCACTCTACTTTCAACCTTTGCCTCACTTTTCACTGTCTGCAGTAATCTTGCTTTTTCAGTTTGCTTACAATTTTATCACCCAACTCGCTTCCTATTATAAGAGTCACTTAAACAGCTGTCTCCCTAGAACAGTGCCTGGCATATAGTAGGTGCTCAGTAAGTACCTGTTGCTCGAATGACCAAATAGGGATAGGATTCTCACTCCCAAGTGAAGCAGCCCATTGCATTTTGGGAAGTTTCTGCTGGTTAGCACTGACCACTGGCGGCAGGGAGAGGTTTTTCATTTCATGTATCAGGGTCAGTTGATTGGTAGCAGCTGCCTGGGTTGAGAAAGGAGTTGAGGTCACATTTGGCCTCTGTAGTAGAAAGGACTGTGATCGCTTAGTCAAGTCTGCCATGGGCATAAAGGTGGGAAGGGTGATATGCGTGCCACGTACCTGACCAACCTGGGTTAGACTGGAAGCCCCTTGAATAGGGACTTCCTGTTCTCCTCGGCAGCCCTCAGTGTTGGCACCAGCAGGATGCTTGGTTATGACTGATGCTGGCTGTCCATCCAGCTGGGAATGGTTCAGCTTTGAGGCTCGGGCTGCCAATGAGATAGGAAGAAACATCTAAGCCTGTGGTTTTCAATCTTTTCTAACCCTGCAGAGTTCCTCCTTCAAAGGGCCTCTTAAATTCTGGTATATATTAGTAGACAAAAGCAAAGCCGCTCTGGCTGAAGCTGAGTTGGGGCCCAGAGCCCCACCTGCCTGCACCCCCACCTCCAGAGGCAGTCCTGAGACACCTTCAAGGAACCTAATGGCTCTCCAGACCCCAGTCTGAGACCACGGGTAAGGAGACCAAGGCCGGGAGAGGGGAAGTGACCTACCCAAGGTCACACAGCCACTTAAAACTAAAAGTAGGGGTACCATCTGGGGACTCCCATGTCAGTGCTGTTTCTGCCACATCTCCAGAGTCTCCCCTTGGTCAGGTGGCCTCAGCTCTGGGTTGGGCCTCAAGGCCTTCCCAGGACCTTCCTCCCTTCCTAGGGGCTGCGTGGACACCTGAGCTATCTCCGGGCACAGGCTTCTGCTTTATCTTGCTCTCAGGGTCCCTGGGTACGGCATCAGAAAACTGCTCCTCCTCCCTGGCTGTGCTTTATTAATTAAAGCATTTCCCCTCTTTGGTAGCAGCCACTTTGAAAGAGCTCAGTGAATGTTTAATTCATCGGTTCAGAGCCGGTCCCCCAGTTCCCCTCAGGAACTCCGTCCTTCAAAGTGCTTCCCTGGGAAACCCTCCCAGCACGGGGCCTGCTTCCCTGCCTCTCCCCGAGCTGCTGCGGCCCAGCTGCCTTGCCCACCGCACGCTTCTCCCTCCGCTAGTTGAAGGCGATTTGTTATTCAGCTCGACAAATCTATTAGGAATGAGCGAGGCTGGGTGCAAGCCCGGGTTCTCCAACTGGAGATGGTATAAAAGGCCACGATTTGTCGAATTACTACATGACTATTGAATGATCGTCTTCCTCGGCCATTTAGAGGCAAAACACGAGGGCACTGATTTCCCAGTGGAGCCGATCGCAGGCTTGCCACCCTTGCCCGTGGGTGGGGTGGGGTGGGGTGGGGTGGGGTGCTGCAGGCATGAGACTGTCTCTAGGAGGGAACCTGGGGAGGCAGCCTCTGGGGGACCCCCCTCCCCCCACCCTCTTCGCAGCTGTGGTGAGAATAGAAGGGCCATGTCGCCCACCGGGTGACGGCAGACTCATCTCCTACAGGGCAGCAGGGGACTATCTTAGGTGGGAGCTTCCAGCCCTCCCCACTCCCCAAGATGGGCCTCCACCCCAATTTCCTGGGAAGATCCAGTTTGAATGTGGTGGTTGGATATATATGCAAACCTTATCAAGACTGGGAGCAGCGATCTCCTTTACCTCCTACCTGTTGGCTTTGCAGAGGGAAGAGATATGTGTGGTCTAGTACAACCCTTCTCTCCTTTGTCCCCTCCTTGAGTGCCCTGGGTGTACCCCAAGGTCATGCCCCAATTCCTTTTTCTCCCACCCAGGGACACCCAACAGAACGTGGTGACATCATGTCAACCAAATTTGTCATGAAAGCAAATGCTCTGCAAACTTGGGAACTTGAGGGTGTCAGGGGCAGCCTACCTGGGCACACCTCACCAAGGACAGGGACACACCAGGGGCCTCAACCCTGGGGTAGGCACCCACTGAATTGGCCAGGCTGGCCTGTGGCTTGCAGCATGGCTTCTCTGCTCCCTGCGTTGGATCCAGCCCCTTGCTGAGTAATCCCACCAGCAGACCGCCCAGCAGGGGGCCCTGCCACCCTGGAAACCGCTGGGCAATGTTAGAAACTGCAATAAGAGGAAACACCGCTCACTGAACATTCTGGCACCATGGGAAGTGGGCGCTGTGTGGAGCAGCTGGGAGCATTAGCTCCCCGAATTCTCACCTTCCCTAGGAGTGGGTGTCATTTCATGGATGAGTAAACTGAGGCAGGCTGAGAGTACGTAACTGCTGAGAGGCCCTCGGCATTGGATGGAAAGTTGGGATTTGCATGAGGTCCGTCTGCCCCCACGCCCACGCTGCTAACAGGAGGGCTACATTAGCCCCAGCAGGGCCGCTTTGGGTCAGCTCCAGCCAAACAGGGCGGGACTGTTGTTCTCGGGCAGCGTTGGGCTGTGTAAGAGCACGGCTCTGGTCAGGAAGATCGGGTTCAGGTCCTGGGCCTGCCACCTAATGCCTATGTGGCCCTGGGCAAGACACTGAACACCCTTCTGCCTCAGTTTCCTTGTCTGTAAAGACAGTGACAGTACTTACCCCCTAAGGTTACTGGGAAGATTCCTTTATTCAGACAATAAGCAGCCATGAGGGCCTAACATGACCCTTGCCTTGGGCTGGGGGTGCGGGATAGGCAACGTCATCCTACTGGGTGAGTTGGTGAGTTAACTATACGATGCATTCAAAGGACCAGAGAGGGAAGAACAGGACAAGAAGGATCCCCTGTGTTGGAGGCAGGAGTGTGTGTGCACGTTCTATGCTCTGCAGTGAATTGCAGAAAGGGAGAGGGAGGGGCAGGGCAGGTTTCATGGGGGAGGGCTATGCGGACATCCAGGGAACAACCAGCACAAAACCCGAAGGAGCATGCCTGGTATGTGGGGACGGGCGAGGAGGGCAGCGTGGCTGCAGCAGAGGGAGCCCAGGGAGCCTCGAAGATGGGGGCAGCTCAGTGCTGTCACCAAGGTCTTCAGAAGGACTCCAGCTCCACTCGGAGTGAAATGGGGGCAGGGAGAAACCCAGGTGAGGCTGATGCAGTGCCTGACACAGGTAGTACCTGCTAAAAATTAGTTATTTTTTATTATTCCTTTTAGATGACTATCTTTTTTTTTTTTTGGTAACGGGGTCAAGTGAGGTCCTGCTGCAGCCTTGGAGAAAAGCTCCTCTCTTACTCTGGAAAATCACATTCCAGTGAGATGCTGGCCTCAAGAGCTCCTTTTCTCGTCCTTGCAATGGAAGATCTGCCCCTTTGTCCTCTGCTTCCCGAAGAGAACAGTGGATTTGCTCAAGGGAGGGCCCCCTGCCCCAGACAGCCCTAGGGCAGGATGGGGTGCAAAGTAGAAAGGAGAAGAAAAAGAGAAGGACAAAGAGACCAGGAAGCATGGAAGTAGAAGGGAGAGGGGGGATTGGCGAGGGCACAGGGGAGGGGATGAGGGCAGAGGCTGGGGGAGGGAGGCGGAGCTTCCTAGGGCTCAGAGTCATTCAGCCCCGGCTGCTGGGGATCCCCACGTGGCTCCCTCCCAAAGGTGCTCTGCCAGAAATCTCAAGAAGGTGGTTATTTTGGGTGGCAGTGTGATTGGGAACTTGGAAAGCAGGAAATTGAGTGGTGATTAAGGTTGTAATAAGTTGACAACATCAAATATCATTACCCCTAGAAAATGCAAATGATCCCTTCTTTACCCAGGATTAGCCATGCAAATACCAATTAGCAGGGAGAGTATTTGCCTAGATAGGGGGAGGCTGGCTCTCCTGCCAATGCCTCCCCACTGTCCCTGAAAGCGGGTACACAGACGGGAGGGGCCCGAGGCACAGTGGCAGTGGCGTGGAGGAGGGGACTGTGCTTGAAAGTCACAGGCAGAGGGGAGTGGAGTCCACAGGGGTTACCACTGAGCTTGTGAAAGGCTGCCAGAAACCCTGGCCTACACCTCCCCTGCCACGGGCTCTGCCCTCTGCTGCCCCCAAGGCTGCTAGAAGCTTCTTGAGACCTGCCCCAGGTATGTGCCGGCCATGGGCTGCCCTGTGCATCTTTTGCAGCCTGGGCATCCTCACATTGTCAAATATTCATTTTCTGTGACTAGGAGCTGCAGAGCTGAGGCTGCCTCACAGAGGAGGGATCTGCAACGAGACAGGTGGCCCCAGGCGCTGGCGCTGCTCTGTTTTGGGGATTGACTTCTGAAGAGTCCAGGACAGAAGGCTCAGAGTCACTGGAGGGGAGCCCCCAGAGTCTCCTGGCCTGATATTTGCACCCCGAGTCCGACGCACAGAGGCACCATCACTCGTAGTTGGACGTGGCACTGTGCCTGCCCTCAAAGAGCTTCCAGTCTCATCGGTCGGGTAGAAGTAGCTATGGCAGAGAGCACATGATGAAGTCTAAGGTGAGCACCACCCACAGGAGCATCGTCAGCTGATTGCAGACATGAACTTGCTTTTTGCGGCAGCGGCATGAGCCAGTGGCAGAGTTTGGGCTGAGCCTTGGAGGGGGAGTAAGACGAGGGGGAAAGGGTGCTGTCAGTGGAAAGGATGGCAAAGTTAGGATTCGGAGATTGGGAAATGCACCCTGTGCTCTAGGATCGGCAAGTCCACCATTCATCCCACGCAACTAGGCGAGAGTCCAGCCCTAATCCACCCATCCACCCCACGAAACCAGCACCCAGCCCATCACCGACCACCTTTCGCCACACCACTTACCCCACCAAACCAACGCACCCATGCATGCTACCAACCTATCTAACCCCAAATCCATCAAGCCATCACCCAACCCCCCCAACCCAGCAGTCGGCCTCACAGCCATGGCTGCCTCGCCAGCCCAGGTGAGGGTCATTAATTAACCCCGGAGAAGACGGCCAGGTCCTTTAATGAGGGCGATGATTACAGGGGGGCTGTTGTGAGGAGTCGATGGCACCTGGGCTCACGCACATCAAGGGTGTGGCCCCGTGTCTGGGACACAGTAAGTGCTCGGTATATGATGACACTTGCTATTTAGATTGACGTGATCTATTCCAAAGCCAGCAGGCAGGAGGGCACTGGGGCTGAGCTGACCTGGAGAAAGGTGAACCTTCAGGGAGACATAGGTGGGATCGGGGGGCAGACATGGAGCGGGGTGCCCAGTAGGCCATTTGTCCAGAACCAAGTCTGGTGAGAAGAAGACTGAGGCTCGGGCGCCCCCATCCTCCTACTCATCCACCCTGCCTCGGAGGAGGACCCACTCAGGAACCTGGGCACCCCAGAGTTTCTTAGCAGGGAACTTGTTTCGGTTCTCAGTCCTCGAATCAGAACCTCTTGCTGACGGGAACAGCAAGCTGGCCTGGGCAGGGCGGGGGGGAACGGGCTGGGTATCTGTAGATCTTTTTGCCCTCTGGAGGCCCCAGTCAGTCCAACCCCTCTTCCACCCTCCAGCCCACCAAGCTCCTGCAGATGGAAAAAAGGACTCCCCA
>PVKM010019576.1:0-24102 GCA_004027735.1 Carollia perspicillata
TGGGCAGGGAGAAACAGGTGTCCTCACTGGTGTGGGAGCCAGGGATGAACCAGAGGCAGCCGTTCTCCAGCGTGGCATCCTCCAGCGCGATCCACACGCCCAGCACCCGGCCCAGGGGCTCCGCGTACAGGAAGGTGGCGTCCTGGTGAGGGGAGACTGCCGCAGGCCCACCGGGGCGTGAGGAGCCCGGCCCGTTTCACCTGGGCCCTATTTCCCACGCCCTCCGGGCCCAGACCTCCTGCGATCAGTTAGGCTCCGCCAGTTCCTGGCCCAGAGGCTCAGAACCAGAGATTCCGCTTCTCAGAGCTTCAATTCCCTAAACAGTAAAGCGGCCCCAACAATCATCGACCTCACCAGGTTGCTGGAGGATTCTATGGGGCGTGAAAAGTGCCAGGACAGGACCGACATTGGAACTACTTGCTAAAAAGCAGCTGCTATCGTTTCATTCCAGCCAGGTAACAAGGCCACTGTCCTTTGTCAGGGACAAGCACCTCCATTCACCAGGTGTTTCGCCCAGTACGACTGGGGAGTTCAGGGCAGAGCTGGGCGCACTGCTGACCAAGGGACCCTGTCTGCAACCCCCAAGGAAAGGGGGTGCTGCCGTCACCTCCTTCCGTCCTGGGGCACTGTGTGTTTTCTCCGCACCAAACTTTAAAAGGGACACTGCCGAGCCGGACAGCGTCCAGAGGAAGGCGCCCCAATGGCGGGCGTCTCAAAACATTTGGAGGAGGCATGGCTGAAGGAAGCGGGGGTGCTGGACTTGGGGAGGGGACAGCCATCCCTTTGGGGGCTGTCCTTTGGCTAAATGCGGGGAGGAGGAGGAGGGGGTCGCAAGGAAGCCAGCTTGGGCTCATGTAAGGAAGGAAAGGGCTGCCTGGGAGGGGGTGAGCTCCGGCCACTGCGGGTATTTGAGCAGAAGTGAAGTCGCCCAGGAGGGAGGCCGTAAAGGGTGTCGGTGCACCCAGTGCGGTCTGGAACTAGATCATCAATTTCCACGCCGAATCAGTCTTCCAACGACTGATCAGCCGTTAAAATACAGATTCCCAGGCCCTGGCAGCCTCACTGACTCATGAGCTTGAGGGGTGGGGCCCAGGAATCTGTGTTTTTAACCAGCTAGGAGTGGTGACCAGGTTCAGGAACCCCTGGGCCAAGGGCTCCAGGACGCCCTCCCAGTCCACTGGTCCAGGAAGGCACCAAAGGTGACTTCCCCTGCTCTGCCTCTGGACAGTGCGGCAGGCACCTTCCCTCCCGCCAAAGACCCCAACAACCACCGATGTCCCAGATCTCCTGCCATGGCCTTTGCTGGGCCTGCATTCCCCTTCGGGCTCACCTTCACCACCGAAGTGAGGTTGCTGCAAGAGAGAGGAAGGGCCAGGTGAGGCCAGAGGCGGGCGGGACGGGGCAGGGCCCACTCTGAGTCTGTGGGAGCTCTTCCCTGGCCACAGGTGTTTATCTACAAGGATCTCACATTGGCACCCATCTACGAGCACCTACTGTGTGCCAGGCCCAGGAGGGCTGCAAAGAGAAAGACCACCCTGGCCTCCAGGGCACTCCCAGTCTGACCACACACATGGCTGATGAAGCATAAGGCAGAAGTGAAGGGCAGCAGGAGAGGCTAAGACCCAGGCCAGCCCCTCTCTTTCCAAGGGAGCTGGAAGGCTTCCTGGAAGAGGTGGTCCTGAGCTGGGCCTTGAAAGCTGGAAGCAGAGCATTTCAATAGCCAGTGAAGGGAAGACGTCATCCCGGGGATCCCCTTCTCTCCTCCCACCCAGTTTTGACTGAGTGCCAACTAGGTGCCGGGTGAGCTAGCCAGACAAGACCAGCTTCGCGTGTTCCTCCCCCAACGCCCTGGGTAACTCCTCTGGGAAGCAGCTTTTGGCTCAACGTAGGGAAGGGCATGGTCTGGGCACTCTGCCCGTTTTGCAAAGGATAAACTGAGGCGGGGAAGGCCGAAGAGCTCACCTTAAAGATGTACATGCTCTGCACCACCACGGGCATCTGGAGGCCCAGGCTCCTGGCCAAGGCCTGGAAGGGGACAGAGGTCACACTGCCAGCCTAGCCACACTCACATATGGCCCATCTACCCCTCTCGCCTCCCTCTCTGCTCACCTGCACCTTGGAGGAGTGTGTGACACATTTGAAGACAGGGTCATGGGCGTGCAGAGCTGCGGGACAAAGGTGGGCTGATGGGCAGCCCCCATGCACCCCCCCTCCCCCCGTCTAGCCCTGGACGTCCAGACTCAGGCCTCTCTAGTGCTGGTTTCATGCGCATTAAGCTTTCGGCTCATTTATAACCAAGGACTGGGCCCCTTAAACACCTTCACCCCACCCCAGGCCCCATCCCACCCGTGACCTTATTCTTGACTTTTTCAGCCATCGGAGAGCCTCACTCCAGCCTGATTCCCCACTCCTCGGAGGACAAAGTGCCCCAAGGGGCCTGTCACTTGGCAGCGATCTCAACACTGCCACTTACTCTCTGGGACGCCTCCCGGGCTGCCTAGGACTCGCAGGGCTACCTGACGCGCAGCCACAGCCCAGGGCCTGCCCTGGAAGAGTCGCTCTTCTCGTTATCTGCTATGTCGTTACTACAGAAAGTGGGGGTGGGGTGGGGGAGGGCAGGGTGGACACGTCCCATGTCACTTATATCTCAGAAAGAGTGAGGGGTGAGTGTACTTCACGCTGCTCCAAAATGGTTACGGTGGTAACATTTATATGTATTTTACAACAAAATGTTCACAAAGCTACCATAATATAATTTCAAGCTTAAAAATAAGCAGTTTACAAAATAAATTATAATGTATCATCCTGGGGGGAAAAAAAGAGAGTTTTCTCAGAGCAGGGACCGTGTCAGCACGTTCAGTGCTCCTTAAGGAGGCTCCAGGAAGCACCCCCGTGCCCGGGGCCTGGGTCATCCTCAGGCCGAGAGAGCTGAGGCGTCTGCAGTGCCCACCTGTGGGGAGCGGGGGGCTCTGTGGACCCCTCTTCCCAGTGCCACGTGATTAGCATCATGACATGCAGAGGAGCAGGGCCGGAGAGGATGCTGCGGTCAGACGTGCCATTTGCTGGGCCACTGACTTACTACGGGCTTCGGGTAACGCCCCTAAACGCTCCAGGCCTCAGTTTACCCAGTTCCTTTCCCCAGCGTGCTCGCTCACCGTGGCCAATTTTGTTGATGCATTTCTCTGGAGGGACCAGGAAATTTCCTGCGGCACAAGGAACAGGTGAAGGCTGAAATCTGGAGCCCAGCCTCTCCTGGTGAGCTGACGTCACAGCCCCACCCCAGCCCTGGGGGCAGACACCCCCGACCAGCGCACCCCCACCCTTAGGGCCCGGGCTCCGAACCTTTCTCATCCAAAACGCCTTTCTCAAAGAAGAATCGAATCTTGTCGCCACTGCTCAAGAAATAGTCTGCGCTGCCCTGTGGGGGGGGGGACATCAGAGGGACCGAGAGCAAGTCACAGAGTCAGAGCTGGGCCTGCTCAGGAGGGAAGAGGACTCAGGTGGTCCCACCCACAGAGCTCCGGACCCCGCTGGTGCCTCCCCAACCTGCCCACCCAGGCGGATGGGCACGGGACCCCCAAGGGCCCAGACGCGCAGCTGGAAGCTACAAGCAAGGATTTCAGAGAAACCTCTTAATAAGTCACATGGCTCACCCCTGACGGGGTGTGTGGTTCAAAGACAGGTGCAGTGCCCGGAGAGCACTTGGGCCACTTGTGTCACCTCTCAAAGCCTCCGTTTCCTCCTCTGCGAAGGGGACTAACACCAGAACTGACCTCCCCGGGATTTCTGGAGGCTTTAAGGAGAGGCTGAGAGCACAGACCCTGGAGCTAGGATACGGGGGTTTGGATCTCAGCTCGGCCACTGACGTGGCCGTGTGGCCACACCACGTTACTGAATCTCTCTGGGCTGGTACCTGTCTCACAGGGTGTTGTAGGGATTACAAGGAGGTGTATGGAATGCACTAGAACAGTCCTTGGAATGAGGTAAAGTGACTCGTGAACATCTGCCTTTATTATTGTCATGACTGCTGCCGCTCCATAGAAAACACTCGGCAAGGGCATGGCAAATGCTTGATAAAGATTGCGGTTGGTCAAAAAGGTTTTTCGTTTTTTCTGTAAGATTAGCAGCGCTTCGTTGTCTTTAACTTCATTCGAATCGATTTTGTTAGATTGCATTGTGACAGCTGTCGTATCAGCGTGCATTTAAAAAAAGTCAAAATTGGCGAATTTTTGCTTAGCCATTTTAACATTGAAGATGGAAGAAAATACACAACGTTTTCACCATATGATGCTTTATTATTTCGGGAAAGGTGAAAACACAACTGAAACGCAAATAAAGATTCATGCCGTGTATGGAGAAGGTGCTGTGACTGATCGAACGTGTCAAAAGCGGTCTGTGAAGTTTCGTGCTGGAGAGTTCTCTCTGGACGACGCTCCACAGTCAGCGAGACCAGCTGAAGTTGACGGCGGTCAAATCAAGACATTAATTGAGATCAACAGCATACCATGTGGGAGATGGCCGACATGCTCAAAATATCCAAATCAATAGAGTTATTGGTGAAAATGAAAAACATGTCTTTTATTTCATGGAAAAAAAAAAGCCATATGGACTTTTTGGCCAACCCAATAGAGGCTATTACCAATGTTTTTCTGTTTTCCAAATGACCTCTTTGTTAATACCGTGTTTTAAATTCCTTAGCATCATATAAAAATGATATTTTTCCCACCCCATGCTTTCCCGTGGCTTTAGCCACCCCTGACCACCATTATATAGATCTCCCTACCTTCCTGCACGAGTGCAGGTTGGGTGGCTCCAACCCCCGACCTGGGTTCCCAGCGACGCAGCCCTGCCACACCCTCGCTTGTGTCTCTGTGGCTCAGCCTGCTGTGGTGACCTGCTGGCCCCTTCAAAGGCCTTGCCACTGAAAACTAAAAGTTTATTCTTTCAATGTTCTCAGCCCTGCCCTCCGGGATCAGGGGGAGGGAAAATAAGTCAGGGGAGCACCACTGATATTAATAACATGGAATATAATGATGTTCAATGTGCCCAAGATTTTTCTTAGCTCATTAATTCACCAGGGAACCAGTAAGATGTTCCGAGGAGATGTCCCCGAACCACACCCACGTGGGCAACAAAGAATGCCGAAACGAGTTTACAAACTGGTGCAAAACTCATCTATCCGCAGGGCAATAGCAATCATCGCACCCTGCGTGACGGTAACCAGTACAGGGCCCTGAAGAACAGCTGCGGTCGGCTGCACCCAGTTCTCCCCGCGTCTGCAGGCGGACGTGTGCCTCGCCGGCAGTGGGGTGCAGCGCCGCCGCCGCACGCTGGAGCTGTGAAATAACTCAAAGGTGAGGCGAGGCGGAGGGCGGTGAGCTGGGCGGACGGCGCAGGGCACTCCCTCACCTTTTCGTTCTTTTAACGTTGCGGTCTTTCCCGGGACCAGCAGTGACCACTGCGGATTTACTGCGCAGCGAGCCCTCCGGCTGAGCCCGGCTCAAGCATCATACAGGGTGGGGCGGAAGTAAGTTTACGGTTGTTTTATGCAAAATAATACACTGATTAATCAATAACAGGAATAGCCTCTGTGTTTTGCATACTCACAACTGCAAACACTTGCCCCACCTGTAAACCAAGATGCACATTCGTGTTTCTCCCCTCCTCTCCCCACCCGCTCACTGGTCCCTGGAGCATCCTCAGAAGACGGCTTGGAGAGCACAGGAGCCTTTGAGTGATGCTGGACACGGGACCCCCATCTCTGCCATCCACACCTAGACGCCTGGAGCGCTGACAAATAAAACTGACTGTGCAGAGGAAATTTTGATTCTGTACCCTTTTTTCCCTCAGTCCCTGTCCTGTGGGTGGCCTGGCTTCAGCCACCGTGATTCCCTTTATGGCCACCAGGTGGCAGGAAGTCCTCAGCATGAGCGTGAGGCCCGTTAGTTGGGATGGGAGCTGGCTGAGAAAACTGCGTGGGAGAATCCTCAAGTCTCCACTTCGCACTCTCAAACTGCACTGCGCCATATCCGGTCACTGGAGGGAAACGAGCAGAGTTTCCGGTCTCATTGGCGGACAAGCCCCGCACAGGTAGGCCCATCGGAATCCCCTGCCTCATTCTGGGTCACTGGCCACCAGGGGGCCCTTTCGTGACTGGAGCCAGAGAGAGGAAGTACGGAAGAGCAGGGGACAGCACGGACCCGGTGTCACACACCTCTGGGTTCTGATCCTTGCTCTGTCAATGACTAACCCCCTGGTTTGGGGCAAGTGAGCAGAGCCCCATCGGCCCCACCTGTCGAATGGGGACAATAATGCTGACCGTACACCCTCACAGCGAGGAATGCAGGAAATAGGCTGTAAGGCCTTCGACCTGAAGCCTGGCGTGAGCTGTGGGCCTCCGGGCTGCTGCTCTGGCTGAGGAATGCACCCCGCGTCAAAGACCAGAGAGCACCCTCACCTGCCCCTGGCGCCTACCTGGGCTCGCAGCTGCTCCTCCTCCTGGGTGGAGAACTCTGTGCGGCAGTGTGGAGGGATGTCCATCCCGGCCACTATCTCGCCGACCCTCTGCTGCAGGACCACGCACTCATCGGCGGACAGGAACCCTTCCAGGACCAGGAATCCATCCTCCCGGAACTGCAGGCAGGAGGGAGACTCAGGCTGCCCCCAGCCCTCAGACACTCTCAGAGAGAACCGATCGTACCCCGTCCTCCAAACCATGCGAAGGGAGGACCAAGCATCCTGCTCATTGGTCTGGCCCCCACCCTGGCCACTGTCTAGTGTCCAGTGATGAGCGATCAGTATTGGCTGGCATGATGGAAGGAGGGAGGGGGAGGCAAGGGGTCCTTCCCTTCCCCTCCAGAGGGCTTGGGTCACACGGGAATACAGCCTTGTTCATTTATTCAACTAAAATCGACTGAGCATTTACTATGTACCAGACGCGGTTTTAGGAGCTGGAGATTAGTAATGAGCGAGCCAGCCAGGATGTCTGCTCTCCGGGAGCCGATGGTGTGGCAGAGGAGCCTGACAGGGAACCGCCAGCCCACAGGGCAGCGGACTGTCGCACACTGCTGAGGGCAAGGCAGGACAGGGCAGTGCTGGACCCGAAGGAAGAAGAGGGTAATGCAAACCCGATGGGGAGGACAGGAGGTCTCAGGGCAGCAGCCCCGAGGAGGTGGCATTTAAAGGGGACTAGCAGGGTGTGGGAAGCCCTGAGCTCAGGAGGAACAAAGGATTTGGGACCCCTCGGAGCAGAGGGAGAGAGAGTATGCAAGGAAGGTGGGAGGGGGGCAGGGGCCAGGCTGTGCGAGGACCTAGGCTTTGTCCTGAGCGCACGCAGTGGGGAGTTAAAGTCCGTAGCTTACTCTGAGGTGCGTCCAGTCCTCTTACTCTGAGGCTGTTAAGGGAGAATAGTTGGTTGTTTGCGTGCAGATATAAATAAAGTCTTAACTTGAACGTGGGCGTTGAAAGTCGCCCCCTGCACCCACTGGGAAGTGCCTGATTTCCTGCTACTGACCCCCGCTTCCACCCTCCTCGGATGTCAGTTCTGCCCCCTACGCACACACAGATGCTGGGACACTCGTGACCACGCACCACGGCCGCTTCAGCCTCTGGGCAGCGCTGCAGGACAGAAACTCGGTATCAAGCAGAAACTGCCCCCTCGGGAGCTGGGTCACCCACAGCCAACTGTGCACAGCCACGATCCTGTAAACACGCTGCCACCGTTCTTGAGATAAAACGCTGGAGGATTAGCAAATTAGGGCAGCAGAGATGAATGTATGGGCGTGTGCCCTGAGGCGTGTGAGGCTTGTTTGACGACTCCAATAAATCAGAAATAACCTAAAGACTCAGCCCAGGGAATTTGTCCGACAAAGTACAGTCTGTCCAGAACACAACGCAGCTGAATGACACCGTGAGGTAGAAAAACATTTACTGACATGGGAATATGTTCCTGATGAGGAAAAAATAAAAAGCCAAATGCAAATCAGTAACCTCGCCAAGCAGAAAGCTGTAGAAAGCCTCTGCCATAGCTGTGTACCAAAATACTGTGTCAGCACAAGAATTTACAGGTGCTTTCAAGTTTTCCTCTTTGAGCTTTTCTGTATTCTTCTGCATTTTTCTCTTGCCATCAGGAACAAATGACAAGGGTCATATTATTTAAAAGACTTTGTCTCTCTAACTCCCCGGAGTAGGAGTAAGGCTTTTGTGTTGCAAAGGGCCCTAGCGCCAGAGCCGGGCTCTGGGAGAAGATAGGCCCTGGCTGGCCCCACCCCGGCTGCTCCCGGGGATCTATTGGGGGTGTTGGTCACAGACGCACACATTCCCATCCCACCCGGTCCTGTGGTCTGGATGCCCCAGACTGTGTGTGCAGAAGTTAGAGGTCATGGTTGGGAACAGACCGCTCTGGCTTCAGTTTTTTTCTGAAAAACGGTCGGGGGTTGGATTGAGTTCATGGGACTGGGGAGTACTGTCAGTCCCGGCCAGAGGGTCCTCCTACTCTCACCTGACCCTCCCTGCTCCCTACCTTCTGGAGCTGCCCGGGGCTCAGGCCGGCCATGAGGAGGAAGCTGGGTGGTCGGGTGGTTCTTGGGGCTGTGCTCAGGCTGGAGCGGAACAAAGTCAGGATTGCAGAGTGCAGAGCCTGGGAGGCCCAGAAGGACGTAACCGTCCGTACCTGGAGCAAACCCAATCCCCGCCCCGGCCCAGCCTGGGATCCCTCCAGGCTGAGCCCATTTTTTTTCAGGCCCCAGCCCCAGCCCCTGGGTCGGCCTGCCCAGCTAACCCAGGCTGAGCCCTTCCTTTCTTCATGCTTTGCACTGCTCCTCCCTGGGGGCAGGGGCTGGCTGCTCACTGGGGATCCAGGAGTTGAATTCCTGAAGTATCTGGGCAAAGAGGCTGGGCTGAGCAGACAAGAGGACACCGGAGCACCAGTCTGCATGCCACCACGAATTGTGACTAAAGTCCCGGGTCACCAGCACCATCTGGGTGGGGGGCAACTGCAGGGCGTCTGGGGGACAGGCACACCAGCCCAGCCCTCACTGGCTTTGCACTGAGGAGGTGAAGGAAGTCTTCAGGAAACTGTCTGGGCCCCTCCCAGCTCTGAAACGCCAGGTCCTGGCAGGGTTATGGGAGGGCGTGTGCAGATCAGTCGGCAGCTCCTGGAAGGCAGGAGATAAGGGGGGTCTTAGGAGGAGGAAGGGGCTAGAGAGTGGGTGCCTGGGTCTTCAGCATGAGGGAGAGTGAGCCATGGTTCCTGTTCCCCACCCCCAGGCCCAGGAGGTTTGATGTCTGGAGTTAGGGGGAGTGGCGGGGGTCAGGGGCGGAACTGCACACACATGCCCACCCACCCACCCTTCTAGCCAGCCCCGCTCAGCCGCAGACAGGCCATTCTGGCTTCAACTTCTGGAAACGGGCCGCTGGCCTTCCCTGAAATGACGCCATCTGAATGGCAAAGGGACAGAGTGTCTCAGGAGTCCAGGGACACAGCTAGCTCAGCCCTCTGGAGCCCTGGCCCAGAGTCAAGCTGTTTTTTGGGCCACTGCTCTGGGAGTGGCCACTTGGTCCCAGTTTCCCCAGGAGGGTTAGGGGACAAGAGGTTCACAGGGTTGGCCTAGGAGAGGTGGGCAGGCCGAGGACAGAACCGCAGGAGAAACAGCCGAGAATCGCTCCCTGGCTCCCCGTCCTGGCCCTCTCTGGTGCAGCCGCCCGACGCAGAGTCGTGTGCCAGCAGCAGGGCGAGGGTCCATCACGCTGGACGGACAGCCCCCTTAGGGACTGCACCACGGGCTTGCAGTGAGGCTCGGGGAGAGACTGGGTTCCGTCCACGCCGGGCCTCACTTTCCCCACCTGTACTTTGGGGATAACAGAAGTCTCTCTTATGAGGAAGGTGGATACTTCTAATTAAGAGCTTGGCACAGGGCCTGGCACCTGGTGAGTGCCTTACCCACTCTTCACTGAAAACTAGCAGAAGCCGTTCTGTGGAGAACGTGAGGGTATTTTATTTTTTGAACTTCCCCAAGTTTCCCAAACTGTTGTTACCATCAGAGACCACCACCGTGGTTTTGGGGGAGAATACTGGGGGAAGGGATGGGAGGGGGAGGGGCCGGGCCTTCCGCAATTTGTTCGTTTATTTTGCACATGCTTTGAGAAGCGGGTGGGTGGGGCTTGTTCTTTCCCAAAGCTAGCCGGCTCCAGACCAAACGCTCCTGCGCTGGATACTGGGCAGCCCCAAGGTTGGGGTGGGGGCAGGCGTGGGAGGAGCCAGGCCAGATGGGAGGGGGCGGGCGTTAGAGGGGGGGTCCAGGCCCAGCTGCTCCCCACCTGGAAGCCCATGGCAGGGGCAGAGAGGAAGAAGGTCCTGGCTTAGTCCGAGGGCACCTAGAGGGCTCAGAGCCCCTGGAGCAAGGGACTCGGAGGAGGGACAGAGGAGGTGCCGAAGCAGCAGATAAGGCCTTGTCACTGAGGCCAAGATCAGACACCATGCCCTTCCTTCCTTACCAAAAGACGGCTGCCCCTGGGCCCCAGTGCAGGCCCCGCACGAGCCTCACTGGTCCAGGAGGAAAATATCCTTTACTGGGTACGAGGATCCAGGCCCTCTGCTGAAAACCCTGCCCACCCGTGGCGTTACCATGAGTAAGCCTCAGAACAACCCTGCAAGGCTGCCAGCACCATCCTGACTTCTATGAACGAGGAAACTGAGGCCACTGAGGCCGCACGTCAAAACAGCACCGCTGGGATCTGAGGGCAGCTCTGCCCATCTCCCCCAGCCTCTGCGCTTGACCCCTGCACCTTCGGTAGGCTCCCAAAGGGGCTGGGAGCAGGTCGGGTCCTCCCAGGGTCACTCGAGCCCCACCTGTGCAGACCCCTGGGGACTGGCTGTTGGAATTACAAGAACCGAGGAGAGCAGAGAGAGGACGTTCCCACTGTACAGATGGGGCTGTGGAGGCCACGGGAGGGAAAGGGCCTGCCCTACTCCATGCAGGCTTGACCAGGCTGGGAGGGGGACCTGGGAACACTGGCTCCCACTCCAGCGCCCCCGCCCCCGCCCAGCTCACCAGGGCGCAGACCACCGGCCAGCAGGCTGGCCGAGTGCCAGCTGTGGGACCCCCGGCCGGGCCTGGCACGGAGCAGGCACTCTTTCCAGCTCAGTCCACCATCTTGTAGGTGCCCAAGAAATGCTTACGCAACAAACTGGTCCGCAGGGCCCGGTGGGCCTGGGAGAGCCGAGGGAAGGCCCCCTGCCCCAGGGAGACCCCCGAAGACAACTTTCTGTGGTAGGTTTATTTGATATTTGAGTCTACAAGTTCGGACCCACATGTAACGGACTGCTTCGTGGCTGCCAGAGGCTAGTGTACGTTATCTCTGAGGATCACATCCGATGACGTGCCGCAGAAAACACGATGGACAAATGGACAGAATCAATAAGACGAGAGACGCTAAAACGTGCCTTGGTGTCCAAGTGATTGGTCGAAGCCGGAGACCCGGGTGACTGATCGGAAGCGAGGTGGCTTCTCACCACCAGGCGCCTGGGACGGAAACTGGAACCCAGACTCGGGCGGCCTGCTCTTCCGGGGCTGACCTCCCCACCAGCGGCCCTGCCTCCCACGGCAGGTTCTGAGGGACCCGGTGGTGACACGGCTGATGACAGCAGCTGAGGCTGGTGGTGGCACTGGGCAGACTTGGGACACAGGGGGTGGGGAAGCAGGGTCCAGGCGAGGTAGCTCCTCTCGGCTCCTTAACACTGTGATGAGGGGCGGGGAGGACGGAGCACCGTTCACCCGGGGACCAGCCAGCCCGAGTCTCCTCCCCTCTTGGCAGCTCCAGAACATTCCCTCTGGCCAACAGCCACAGAAATGAGCGCCTGCCAAGACACATGGAGGAGAAGGAAAACAAGACACCAAAAACAAAACAGAAGTCCCCACCCTCAGGGAGGAGGGGGACCAACGGAACTCCGGACCAAGGCCGCGCCAGGCCGGGAAGGCGCCCTGGGGGGGAAGGACACGCAGCTCAGGGTCCTGCCGCCTGTGCCCACCCTGAGACTCCAGCTCACTGGCCGTTAGTGTCTTTGGGCTTTTTTTTTTTAAGTTTTTTCTTTTTAATACCCAAACCTTCCATTTTCAAAGCTTAAAAAAAGTTCTTACTTAAAAAAAAAAATTCTAAAACTGATGAGGCGAGCCCCAGGCCCGGCCTTTCCACCTGGCGGCCTGCTCTCCCACGGGCCGTGCCGACACAGCCCAGCCCAGCCCGGCACTGCTGGGGCCGCCATCCACCCCGCCGGCCACTCCGCCCCTCCGTGTGGGCACTGAATGCGGGCAGTATTGCCACACACAAAAGGAAAAGCAGAACAGCCCACCCTTCCTTAAACACGCCCGCCCGCCCGCCCGGGGAGCTGAACTTTCTGGGGAACGTGTCAGTCATCAGGAGGGAGGGGGCGGGAGGTGGAGAGAAATAAATACCAAGAGCTTCGGAGGCTTCCTGGGCCCCTGGCACGGGCCCAGCCTCGGGGCAGAGCAGGCCGACTGTCCGGACACTGCGCTCCCTCCAAGACAGATTACAGGTCTCCGACGGCCCCAGCAGGCGCCTGCCCTGGGGGCCAAGTCTCCGAGGGGGAAAGGGGCCAGCCCCTCAGGCACCGTCCTGCCGCCCGGCCCCGCTCACATCCAAGCCCAGGCTCCTGCCCCGGCCGAGAGGCTGGGGCGGCGGTCCCAGGGTTTCTGGCTTCCTGGGCCCGAGGCGCCCTTGGCGGTCCCACCGCTGGCCACCGCAGGCCGGCCTGTGCTTGGCAGCCCGCCGCGCGGCTCAGGCCTGCTCCTTGTCGGCCCTCCACAGCCGCTCCTTGACCTCGGGCGGCAGCGTGTTGAACAGGTCCTCCTCCACCACCAGGCCGCTGCGCTTGAGCAGCGGGCACTCGCCCAGCTCCACGGGCAGGCACTCGAGCCGGTTGCCCCGCAGCTCGATCTGGGTCAGGTTGGTCAGCTCGCCCACCCGCGAGGGCAGTGACTGCAGCACGTTGTTGCCCAGGTGCAGGGCCCGCAGCTTCCGGCACTGGAAGAGCTCTGGGGGCAGCGCCTCGATCTAGAGCGGGAGGAGCAGGGGGGAGAGTGAGGTGGGCAGGCTCAGGCCTGGGGGTCCCCCTGCCTCCCTGCCTCCCTCCCTCCCCGGGCCAGGGCCACGGGCAGCCTCTCGGAGGCCCACTGCAGCTCCCTGGGGCCCCGGCACCAGCACAGTCTGGCCCAGGGTCTGGTTCATTTCCGCCAGCACTTCAGGTTTCAGCTCTGCAGTTACACCCTCAGAAGGCCTTCCCGCCCCTCCTGGGCAATCCATGGTGCCCGTGGGCCCCCAATTGACCTCTCGACAGTGAGATTGCTCCATCACCTGTCACCTGGGACTGTAGGCTCTGAGAGGGCGGGCCTGGGTCCAGCTTATTGCCCCCCATCTCCCACACTCGACACCCTAAGAAACCTATCACACTAGCCAGCCACTATCAACCACACCCGCTCCTCTACTGCCCAGGGCTCAGCAGGACCCAGGCTGTCGGTCCTCTCTGGTTTAAGAACAATTTATGAGCACTGGTTGGTGTAGCTTAGTGGATTGAGTGCTGGCCTGCCAACCAAAGGGTTGCTGGTTCGATTCCCAGTCAGGGCACATGCCTGGGTTTCGGACTGGGTTTCCAGTGGGGGGTGTGCAAGAGGCAACCACGCATTGTTTCTCTCCCCGCCTTTCTCCCATCTTTCTCCCACCTTTCCCCTCTCTCTAAAAATAAATAAATATAACCTTAAAAAAAGAGGGAGAACAACGTATGGAAGTAGAGCAGCAGCTGAGAAAACTCCAACCCGTACGTGTTGCTGAGGCCTGAGAAGCCCAGCTCTGTCCCTTCCCCTTCCCGGGGCCTCAGTTTCCTCATCTGTCAAGTCACAGACTGGCTGTGAGCGCACGGAGCCCAGCAGCAGCCACTCGGAGTCCCCTTCCGATCTTGCAAAACTGGAATACCGGGCAGCGGACGCCCACCGGCAGCTTGGTGCACAGGCAGGCTTGTTCTGAGCGCTGAGACGACGAACTCTCTTAACCCTGGGGGCTCCCTGTAAATGTTCTGTAACCACTCACTCCATTTTTCAGATGGGGTCACTGAGGCCCTGGAGAAGCTAATTTGCCAGTGGTTCACAGCTGGAAATGGAAGAGCCAAGGGGGAACCTGGTTCAACACAGGCCCTGCTAAGTGTCTGCAGCGTTGGAACGAGGAGCGAACAGGGGGTCCGAGGGGGGCCGCTGTCTGCCAGCACCCGGGAAGAGCTCCACGGGGCCAGCTCCTTCCCTGCCCGTCTGCAAGTGTCAGCTGCGAGTTCTTACTGGGCCGATCTGCCCTGGAACGACCTACTTCAGACGTGATGGGCAGGAGGGATCCTGCCAGCTCTGAGGCCGCTCCGTCACTGCCCCCATTTTCCTGCTGAGGAGGCCGAGGCCTGGAGAAGTGAAATGGGAGGCTGCAGGGCCAGAAAGGGCCGAGGGGGGGGTGGGCCCGGCCTTCTCCGACTCGGAGCCCGCTGGGGTCCCAGTCTGCCACCTGCGGCGTGGTGGGCCGAGCAGCCCCGGGCAAGGCCCTTTCCCCACCTGGACCTCAGTCTGCCCATCTGTGGAACAAAAAGGTTAGGCCAGAGATGCCTCTTGGCTGGGACCTTCCGGCAGACGTGGACCTCTACCTGATAGGCTCTTGCTCTCTCCGGCCATTTTTGGAAGAGGACACTCATTTCAGGTCAGGAATTTGTCCTTCCCAACAGGGAAATCAGTGGAGCTATGGCTGGGCAGAGGCCACACTATGAGGGACACTGTGGCTATTTTAAAGGAGACTCCTGACATGGCTTCCGAAATTGCCACCGCTGTATCCATGGTCAGGAGTGGGGCAGAGGTAGCTCCAGGCCAGCAGGGCCAAGTTCAGGGATGTAGAGGTGAGAGGGCAGAGGGGACATGGGCTCCAGCAGTACTGAGGGGCACAGAGCCTTCCAGACACCCCACGCCCCCGACAGTGACCCCCTCTGATGACAAGGACAGGGTTAGAGGAGCGGGAAAGGCTCTGGCCGATGGGTGGCAGAGCTGGGGTTCACAAGCAGAGCTCCCTCCCTGCCAGCCCCTCCCGGGAGCAGCCCCTGCCCCAGCCGGTGAGCTCTCTCCAGAGAAAGAGAAGGTGCCTTCCGTGGCTCAGTGCCCTGCCATGGCCACACCTGTCCTTTGGGCCTGTCCTTCTTCCCGAGATGTCACTTGTCTGCTGAAGGCTTGAAGTTCACATCACCCCCAGCCCCGCTCTGTCCCGCCGCCTCAGGGACCTCAGTGGCTCCCCGAGCACCACCGAAGCAGCCTCAGGTCTACCTGATCTTTGGAAAAAACAACCTCCCAGGAGCCTCTGGGGCTGCTCCATCATTCTCCAACCTCCCCAACAAACACCTGGAAAGAGGCCATATCTCTTCAGCCCACTGTGACCGAGCCTCCGCCCCCATCCACCCGTGAAACTCTGGCCAAAGTCACCAACTGCCGGCCTCCTGACCCACTGGACCCTAACCCGTTCTCCCTGCAGCTGACTCCCCCACGCGCCAGGAGCCCCGCCTGGCCTCGCTCTTCCGCTGTCCGTCCTGAAGGCTCCAGCAGACTTCCTTCCTCCCCCGCCCACCCTCCTCCCCCGGTGATCTTGCCAAGGATCCCCCTCACCCATAGGCCCTGGGCTGACCCAACAGGGCCTCCTGGATGTCCCGGGGCCCCAGACACCCAACATGGGACACACAACCTCCCCTCTGAAAACCCGTGCCTCCTGCTGTGTCCTTCCTCATGACCATCCACCTACCCAGGCAGTCAGGTGAGAAACCTCACGTCACCCGAGACCGCTCCCTCCTCCCCACTTCCCACCCAGCCCCCACCCTGAGTCTCATGGAAATCCATGTCTCTCTGTCCCTGGCGGCTCTGCCGATGCAGGCATGCCTCCTCCCTGGGGGCTGCGCACGGGTTTCTATCAGCTCCTGCCTGCTCAGCTGGCCCCTCCCGCCGCCCCCCGCCCACTGTAGCAAGAGCAATCTCTACACTGCGAGTCAGCCTGCCCCTCCATCCACTCAGTCAGCAAGAGTTCAGTGGACGCTTGCGCTGCACAAGAGCCGAGGTCCCTGTCTTAAGAGTTTATTTCGTGTCCATTCCGCTTGGTAAGCGGAATGGACACGAAATAAACAAAGATTCGGTCACTGAAAGGGAACCGGGAAGAACAGGATGCTCCTTCCAGCCCTTCAGGGGAAAGTCCAGATTCCGGGGGTGGCTCACCGCTTTCGGTCACAGCAGGGACAGAACCTATTAAACCCCTCCTTGCCTCTCACCTGACTAACTCCGCCTCATGCTGCGCGGCCAGGTGAGATGTCCTTCTTCCAGGAGGCCGGCCAGCCCTGCCTCGGTCTGGGCTGAGGCCCCTCGGTGCTCCGGGAGCCTGGCGCCCCAGCACAGCTCTACCACGCCGTGCTCACTATCTTCCCCCACGCGTCAGTGAGCTCAGCACGGGCAGCCGTGGGCACGCTGCCCAGTTCGTCCCTGTGTCCCCAGTACCTCCACGCTAGGAGTTCTTGCAAAGCATTTGCCAAGTCAATGAACGAACGAATGAATGAGTGGACACAGAATGCCTGCTTCGTCAAGGTGCTCCTTAGCATGAATTTCAGCCTGGGAGGACGAGAGTCAAGGGCCTGGGCTGGGCCACTGACAGCTCTGCCCTTTGACCTGCAGGCCAAGGGGGGCCCACAAGGAACCATCGGGCCTCTGAGGATGGAGGGACCTCCAGCTTAAGAGGACGAGCCTGACTAAGACGGACGGACCCAAGGGAGCTATTTTCCCTAGAAGGCCTCTGGCATTCCAGGGGGTGGGGACAGGACGTGATTAAGCTGTGCAATAAACAGGGTGTCAGAGGGTCTCCTTCCTGGGGACAGCATGCCTGCCTGCCGCCAACTCCTTTCCTGAGGGGTGACCTCAGCCTACAGACACGACCTAACAGGCATGCCTGGGGTGCACAACGGGGGCTGGAGGACAGGATGGGGAGCCAGGATGGCTGCTGGCCTCACCCTCCACTGGGTAGGAGGGCGTGCCGAGCCCCAGTGCCCGCACAGCCCCCTGGACAGCACAGGCATCCCAAGGGGTCGTGGGATGACCACGGCTGACCCAACTCCAGGGGCATTTTGGCCCTGGGCTGTACTCTGAAGAGCCTCCTGCTCCCCTACACATACTAGAGAGGGGGCTGGGTTTTGGGGCTCTCCAAATATGGCTTCTCGGCAGCAACCCAATTTTCCTGATCCCTGAGCCTGTCCCAGGCTCTGCGGGCGGACTCTCCGGGGCAGGGCGGCCTGGCATCTGACCTGCCCCCTTGTTCATCCCCACAGGCATGCACAGCCCCAACCTGGGGGAGGGGAACGGGATTTGTCATCATCTCTGACATATGGAGACAGGTTGGTTTGCAGTCAGAGAGGCGTAGGCGAGGGGAGGGGAGCTTCTCAGTGGCATGCCCGGGCTCTCCAATCTGAGTGACACTGGAGAAAGCAGGGGCACTTCAGGGTCTGCGGCTGCTGGGACATTGGGGGTTCCAGCAACACCGTGTGCCCCACAGGGCTGACACACAGCAAGTGCTCGCTGACCAGCGGGGCTGCTCTAGGCCACCGCCTTCGAAGGGGGCACAGAGGTGGTGGCTGAATCGGCCCCTTCCTGGATGCCCCGCCCCTGGCGACAGCATTCCATCACCACCCGCCTCAGTACGAGGCTCCACCCTGAAAGCAGGGACCCGGAAGCGACCTGCTCTTTCCACTGCCAGTCTCCCCGCAGGTCCCCAGGAGGGGTAGGCAGGGGGAGGTCCCCACGGAGCTGTGGATTCGCTCCTACTGCGGAGGCCAGACCACAAAACCACAGGGGTGCCCTGCCCTCCCCCTCGCCCGCCTACCTCTGTGAAGGGGCCCTGGGTGGGGGGCTTCCTGGGCCGGGCGGGGGACCGGTGCGCAGAGGCCACGGCACAGGGACTGCCAACTGTCTCCCGGGCGTGGCCTCCCACACTTCTGGCCCCAGACTGTTTGCACAATTTCCTCTCCAGAAGCAGGTGGTGACAAGTCGGCCCTGACCAGGCCCAGCTCTGCCCTCCGCCACCCCCAACTCAGAGGGGAGGGGGGTAGGGCAGCGTGCTAGGAGTTACGGAGGGAGGCAGGCTTCCCCTCGGCGGGCCGCCGCCGCCGCTGCCGCCACCTCCACCACGTTATTTCGTTCTTGGTGGACCCAGACTGGAGCTTCGGTCCCAAATCTGGCCCGGGACAATCCCGCTGGCTCCTGGCTGAGTACTGCCTCCCCTGACCCCGCTGACAGACAGAGGGAGAAAACCACAGGCCTTGGGTCTCCTGCCCACGCACGCTCCTGCCTACGAGCAACCCGCACAAGGGCACCTTGGGGACAGACCCCCCACCTGACCACACAGCCCTCTTGGCGGGAGGGCTCTGTCGCGTTCTGAGGTGGAGACAGGCTCTCAACCCCAGACATCTGATTTGGCAGGTCTGGAGTGGGGGTGGGGAAGGCCGAAATTTTAAACGCTCCTCCCGGGCAGTTTTGGGAAGCTCAGGTGAGGTCCTGAGACACGGGGCCTCCCAAGCACCCCGCCAGGGGCCACTTACCCGGTTGGCCGTGACGGCCAGGTTCTGGAGGTTCTGCAGGAGGCCGATGTCGGCGGGGAGGAAGGCCAGGTTGTTGTGGCTGAGGTCCAGGTAGCGCAGCTTGCGGCAGTAGAAGAGCTGTGGGGGGATCTTCTCGATCTTGTTGCGGTTCAGGTAGAGGCGCTCGAGGTTGGTGAGGTTGCCGATCTGGATGGGGATGTAGGCGATGTGGTTGTACCACAGCTTAAGGCAGGTGAGGCGGTGCAGGTGCTGGAAGCTGATGATCTCCTCGATGGTCTTGAGGTTGTTGTCCTTGAGGTCGATCTCCTGCAGGTTGTGGAGGCTGAAGATGGAGTGGGGGATGCGCTCCAGGTCGCAGCGGATCAGCTCCAGCTCCGTCAGGTTCACCATCTTCTTGAGGCTGTTGAGGACGATGAGCTTGGTGCCCTCGTTGTTGATGGACAGCTTCTGCAGGTGCACGCCCACGTCCGTGACCACCTGCGGCAGCTTGCTCAGGTTGCTCTTGAGCCGCAGCACCTTGAGGCGCTTGAGCTCGCGCAGCCCGTCGATGACGATGTAGCGGTTGTTCTCCGCGCTCAGGTTGCCCGTCAGGTGCAGCTCCTCCAGCGTCTTCAGGCTGTAGATCCACAGCGGGATCTCTTTGATGTCCGTGAACTTGATGTGCAGGGCCCGCAGGTTCTCGCGCAGGAAGGCCAGGGCGGGCGCCTCGATCTTGGCCGCCGTGTGGTACAGCCACAGCTCCTGCAGGCCGGTGAGCTGGGCGATGCTGGGCGGGATGGTCACGTCCGGGATCAGCTCCAGCTTCAGCACCTCCAGCTCCACCAGGTCGAACACGGTGTCGGGGATGCCGCTGAGCATGAACAGGTGCAGCTCCAGCTTGTCCTGCGCGTTCTTGGTGAGCCGCTGCCGCAGCTTGTCCAGCGTCCACTCGTTGTTGAGGTTCAGCTGCCGCAGCTTGTTCTCGCTCACCTCCGACAGGAAGACGGCGAAGCGCTTCGAGTAGAGCGGGTCGTACTGGTCGATGAGGTGCAGCATGAAGGCGAAGTCGTTCTTGACGTCGGGGATGTCGCTGTAGCTGCTCTCCTCGCGGATGGACTCGAAGGAGTACTTCTTGAGGGAGCGGCGCAGCATCCACCACAGCGTGTACATGCAGATGAGGCCGTAGAAGATGACCAGGCTGATGTAGAAGGACGCCAGGATCTTGAAGAGCGTGGCCAGGGGGTGGGCGCACCGGTAGGTGCGGTAGCCCGTCAAGCTCTCGATGTCCACGGTGCAGTCCACGTCGAACTTGATGTTGTGCACGTAGTAGACGGTGTAGCAGATGATGAGGATGAACTTGATCACCTTGATGATGGTCTGACGCATGTAGAGGCGGTACACGATGTCCCCCTCCTCCACGTGGGTCCGGAACTTCTTCACCTTCTCAAACAGTGCCTTGGCCTGCTCCCCCTCCTTCTTGTCCAGCACGCCCGTCTCTGAGCGGTCCACGATGCCCTGCTCGATCCGAGACTTGGTCCTCTGCAGCATGGGCACGGTGGCCTCCACGTCCTCGCTGACAGTCGATGACTTCTTGTCCATGGAGCCATTCATCTTGCTGAAGGCCGGCTTGGGGTCGCTCTCCTCCACCACCGTCTCCGACAGGGCCCGCGTGGTCCACGGCGAGTCGAAGCACTTGAGCAGTATGGACACGAAGTGCTCCAGCTTCGAGCTGGTGCGCGGGAACTTGAACCAGAAGTTGCTGCAGGCCAGGAAGATGAGCGTGTGCAGCAGCACCAGGTAGGGGAAGTACTTGGCAAACCAGTGCAGGCGGTTCTCATAGCACACGGCGTCCACGTAGTTGTACTGGTGCCGGTCCAAGTCGTATCTGATGCCGGTGGGGCCCGCGTCAGGGATCGGAAGGATAGTCGAGTTGGGGTAGGAGGGCTCCGGGCCAGGGGCCACCCAGCCCCGAAAAGAGTCGTTGCAGGAGTCCTTGGTGACCCACTTGCAAGGCAGGCAGATCATCTTGTCCTGGGTGACCTGCAGCGTGCCCCCAAAGACCGCGATCATCAGCATGACGATGGAGATGTAGTCAGTGAACACGTCCCACCACGGCTTCAGGATCCGGTACGCCGGCTGCGTGTCCGCGAAGTAGCGGAGCTCTGTCACCGGAATCATGGTTCCACCTAAAAGGGTCCACGTGAGGGAGTTACTGCAGGTGGCCTGGCTCCCCGGGACCCCGGGTCAGGGGAGGGAGACGATGGGCCTGTCGTCCAAAATCCCACCTCCAGTCGGCTGGGGGTCAGTCAGGGCCCTGCCGCTTGCGGGGCAGCCCACGGATTAGCCTTTCTCCAGAAGCCACGTGGTCACCAGACGGCTGGGAAACCACCGTGGGGGAAGGCAGGCAGCCCCCCCCCCCATTAAACAGTAAGGAAGACTGAGCACTGAGATCAGGACCCGCGCCGACAGATGGCTAATTCGCCCTCACAGGAGCCTCCCTGCATTCCAGCAAGAACATTCTGGAATTCCAGGCTGGATCCCATCCTCCTACTGATAAGACTGACCAGAGGGCCTTGTTGAAAACCCCCAGTTCACTAGGAACCAGCTGCCGTGAGCCAGCGACCTGAAGAGATTTCTGCAAAGTACAAGAAAAGCCAAACGGAGAAAAGGGGGCTTAACGTGAACTCACTTTTGTAAACCAAATGGAAGTTCGAAAACCCCTCTGTGTGCCTGTGCAGTTATGTCCACCCAGGACTCCGGGAGCCCTGGGGGGACCGGAGGACACACGCCCAGTAGTAGGTGCACCCAAAGAAGAGCTCCTGGGGGGAGGGGAAAGAGGACCAGAGCGTGCTCCGCAGGAAGCAGGGCGACACGGTCGCGAGTGTGCGTCTGTGTGGGTGACCTCCGGCTGTGTCCACCCGCTGAGTAGATGAAGAAGTCAGAAGCAGCTGCAGCAGGCTCTCTCCCTGGAGAGTCCAACTCGGCAGGTCTCGGGGAAAGCCAGGAATCTGCTTTTTTAATACGTGACTTCGGTGGCACTAACGACTGGCCAAATTTGAGAAACACTCGATGAGAAGCCACATTCAGGAAACCCAGCCAGTGGCGTGTAGTGGGTGTGCTTCACAACACGCACGGGTAAGGGGCCTCACCCACGGCCGCTCTGCCAAGGTACGTGGCTCTGGCAACGAGCAGTCAAGGTGATCGGGGCAGAAAGGTGCCGGGTGCTCACAGGAGAACGCCTGGGAGAAATAAACTGTGTGAGGGCAGAAATGAAGCCCCTGTGAAAAGACCATCCAGGGTTACTCACTGTTAGCTTTCCTTTTCTTTAAAACTGATTTTAAAGGGGGAGAGGAAGAGAGAGAGACAGAGACAGAGAGACAGACACATCGATTTCTTGTTCTACTTATTTACTCACTCATTGGTTGCTTCTTGTACGTGCCCTGACCAGGGATCAAACCCACAACTTTGGCGTATCAGGATGACGCTCTAGCCATGTGAGCTACCTGGCCAGGGCCTGTTACCTTTTCAGTGAGTAATAACCTTGTCCTTTCTACGTGTATTTAAAAAAGTAAAGTTGATTTTATGTTATAGCCTATTTTAAAACCTACACTTTAAACCAAAGTTCAAATACCCATTTTTTAAATTTTAGTATGTTATTTATTTTTAGAGAGGGAGAGAAACATCAATGTGTGAAACATCGCTGTGTGGTTGCTTCTCACGCACCCCCAACTAGGGACCTGACCCACAAGCCAGGCGTGTGCCTTTACTGGGAACAGAACTGGCGACCCTTGGGTGTGCAGGCCAGCACCCAATCCACTGAGCCACACCAGCCAGGGCTAAATACCCGTGTTTTAACAAATGGGTCTGGCCCTGCATGGTGAACCAAAGGGTAGCTGGTTTGATTCCTGGTCGGCACACATGCCTGGGTTGCAAGCCAGGTCCCCAGTAGAGTGTGTATGAGAGGCAACCACACACTGATGTTTCTCTCCCTCTCTTTCTGCCTCCATTCCCCTCACTCCAAAAATAAATGAACAAAATCTTAAAAAACAACAACAACAACAACGAATGGATCTGTTTCTCTTGGGAGAGGAACAAGGGTGCCCAGTTTATGGGATGGGGCCACCTTATTTTGACTACTCATTATATAAATAATGACAGCAGTAATGGTTGCTTTGTAAGACCGGGCCTCCTGCCCTAGGGTGCACTGGGATGGGTGGGGAGGACAGGAGGGACGCGAAACAGGACCCTGTGAAGGAACTGGGGCACTGCGGCGGCTGCGTGCCAGGCGCTAAGCGGGCCTCACCATGGGGTCCCTCTCACGGAATCCCTTCGATGCCCCAATGCTGGGCCTACCTTCAGCTCCACTCCACAGGTGGGGGAGTTAGGTCCGGAGAGGCAGAGTCCCTCTTATAACCCAGTTCCGCGCTCGGGTCCTTGCCACGGTGTGGCCCTTCCCCACCTGCCCACTCGGAGGCCCCTACACCAGGGGTAAAGAGACTGAGCACAGGAGCGCGGCTTCCCCACCCCGTTTCCCAGGGCTCGGGTCACCACAAGGCCAGCAGACGCCAGCACTGCCCTGGCGAGGCCAGCAGGCCCAGGCTGGGGGGGTGCCCGCCCCACAGGAGGGGAGGGCCCAGGCCCTCTAACGACCTGCTGGCTCTCACACCACCCACACTCCCGGGAAAGTGGCACTCCAGGGGAGCCTGCTGGATCGAGCAGCCGGCTGGAGGCCGGAGACCCCTGAACACTCAAGACACCGGGACACTCATCCCTCCCTTCCGGGCTCCCCGAGTCCACAGTCGCTGGGGATGGGAAGGAAGGAGGGACCAAGAGGGGAGCGCCTGAGAGCCTGCGACAGCCTGCCCTGGAAAATCCAGAATGAGCGGGTCGTGGCCGGACGCCAGGTGTCGGGGGTGGAGGCAGTTTATGACCAGGCAGGATGTGGTTGCAGCCTCACTGTTTCGGAGGGGGAACGGGCGTGTCAGGAGCCTGGAGAACACCCAGCCGCACGGTGAGGAGGTGTCTCTGGGCCCCCGCACCCCGGGCTCTGCACATGCGGCCTTCCTGACTCCTGGTTCTGAGCTGGGAACTGGTCACAGGTCTGTTCGCAGGTGAGGGGGCCCGAGGCTCAGAGAGGCAGGAACCAGCCCCGGCTGCCCTGTCCCAGCGCACCTGCCCTGACCCGCTCACACACGCGCCCAGCACCTGCTCTCAGAGCATATCCTGCACTCTGCTCAGCCCTCGGCTCCGGCCTGTGGGGGCAATAAAGGTGGCCAAGGTGTGTCCCCCACTTCAGGGGCCTCTGGGTCCCGTGTGAGTGTGTGGAAAAGGGTGGGACAGACGGCGGAGTGCCCAAACGATTGGGCCCTGCGTGCGGGGAGGGGCGGCCGTGGCTACAGCGGGAGACACGGGTGCCAACTTCGTGCTGGGAAGGGCTTCGAGGAGGTGGGTCTTAGACACGCTCCCCACCG
>PVKM010019577.1:0-24103 GCA_004027735.1 Carollia perspicillata
GAATTTTCCTGCTCTTTAACATGCCTGGTAATTTTTGAATGGATGTTACAGATTATGTATTATACCTTGTTGGGTGCTAGATAATTTTTATTTCCCATAAACATTCTTGAACTTTGTTCTGCTATATTACTTGGAAACGACTTTTATCTTACTAACACAAAATTCTTCTGACTGCATTACTCTGTGAATTACTGTTTTCCAGCCTGGCTAGTGGGAATAAACACAATTTATGGTCCTCTGTGAGGAACTGTTACTTCCGTTCGTTTTAAGTGGTTTTTCCCACAGCCCCAGCTAGCTTTCCCATGCACACACACTGATAAACTCTCTGTTAAATCCTGGAGGGGACCCTACACTGACCTCCTGGGATATCTCTCTATCCGTCCCTCTCTCTCTGCGGTACTCTCCAGTGCTATGAATTTTAGTCACCTTGGTCTCCCTGGACTTCAGCTTCATGTCCTCAACTCAAGGAAGCTGCCCAGTTTCTCCCTCTCTGTGCCAGGTGCTGGAAAGTCCCTCAGAGCAGTAATCTGGGGCAGGCAGTGCTCACTGCATAGGTGTTTTCCATTTGTGCCTCCATAGTTGCTGCCACATTCATATTTGAGAGATACATCATAACATTTCAACTTATTAGCACTAAATATCACAAATATTCAATAAAGACATTTTCATCAAGTTAAACTTATACTTTGGCATTTTATTTTAGGGAGAGTTTTAGCATCATTGACCAATTGAAAGTATAGATCAATGCCCTGACTGGTGTGGCTCAGTGGGTTGGGTGTCATCCTGCAAAGCAAGAGGTCACTGGTTCAATTTCTGGACAGGGCATATGCCTGGGATGCAGGCCAGGTTCCCGGTTGCGGGTGTGTGGGAGGCAACTGCTTGATGTTTCTCTCACATATGGATATTTCTTTTTTTTAAAAAAAAGACTGATTTTTAGAGAGAAGGGAAAGGAGGGAGAAGGAGAGGGAGGGAAACATCAATGTGTGGTTGCATCTTGACCCCTTGACACCCGTCAAGGTCTCTCAGACAGTGTCAAAGGTCGCCTGAGTGGTAGGGGCGGGGCATCTACAGCCACGAGCAAGGCCTTTGCAAGGAGTGCAGGGCATTCCTGCTGGGGCAGAGCATCTACAAGGCATATGCTCAATTACTCAGGCAGCACGGCCTCATGCCTTGCGGAAGTGTAGCCTGGTGCTGCAGCTGTGAAAGTCAATGTCCTTGCCATGACCCCGGGGAGTTGGCCAAGGCATTCTCTGACTGGCCGCATGCCCTCGGCACTCAAACCTCTGACCTCCATCCCTGGAGAGCATGGTTCGGCGTTCAGTCGGCTCCCAGGTCCTGTTCCCGTGGCCTAGCTCTACCCCCTCGGCAGCCTCTTCACTCCCACCCTCAGCCGGCTCCCAGTGCTGTTACAAGCTGGAGCCTCCTTGGCCATACTGTCAACCAGTGACAATTCTACAGCTACACATGGGAAAGTGCCATCTGAAAAAAAATCAACAAATAGCTGAGTGACTTCTACAAATTAGATGAACAAGAAAAAAGCTGAAGCCCAAAGAGTGGGAAAAGCTGAGACACGCTGTCACTATAAACTGCACACACAGCACAGAGACATATAACTGGGAGAAAACTCCCAGCTCCCAGTTTCTTCCCGAGGAGCCATGGGTTTGGACCCAATCTAGTGCCCCAATTTTTAAGACTTCCACCAGAGAGATGGGCCCCCCACATACCTGCCTCTGAAAGTCAATGGGGCTTTTGTCCACACGATCCACAGAGCTTAGAAAACAAGGGAAGAGTTCTTAACAGGCTAGCAAGGACTCATCCTGGGACTATCCCCCCAGGGCTCAGCACCGAGGTGACAGTCAGAAACACCCATCTTCCAGGTTTCCCTGAAAGAGGCCTATTTGCATATCTTGAACCCTGCAGTCTGAAGTTCAGGCTCCTAATTTCAAACACAGCAAGGGGCTGACTGCAGTCCCCCTCAGAGACCAGGACAACCTATAGATGCTGTCTCTACATTCTCCCTCTGGCCAGCTCCACGTTCGTTGCTGGTATCTCTGTGGAAAGAGCTTGTGCAAATGTCTGATGCCCTGACTTTTCTAAATGCTGCCCAGGGGATGCACCCCTCAATCACCTGGCTCTGATGCCCAGGGGGACTTCAGTTCCAGGTCCCCCAAGACTGTAACGAACAAAGAAACACTTCTTCACCAGCCATACAGTTATACCCCCCAGGGTACGGCACAGATGGAGCACACAGAGATTCCTACCTTCGTCTTTCCCAGGCCTATTTGCTTATTATAAAAGCTGCTGCCTAAGCATCAGGCTTTCAATCAGCCTGCATTGAGGATTTAACTGAGATTCTCTCCTCTGGGACACTGACAGGTCTTGGTACATCCTCAACTACTGGAAGCCACTAAGAACAAAGAAAGCTTAAACAATCACAAAAGTCTGAGAGACAACCACAAACTGGGACTGGGCTGAGTCTAAAGAGAACCATACTGAGATACATTATGATTAAATTGTCAAAAGTTAAAGACAGCAAGAGAATCTTAAAAGCAACAAGAGAAAAACAACGTATTATATACAAGGGAAACCCCATGAGATGATAAGCATTTTATTATTTCAGCAGCAACTTTGAAGGCCAGAGGGAATGGCATCGTAATAATTAAAGTACTGAATGAAAAAACTTATCAGCCAAGAATACTCTACCCGGCAGTTCTTCGAGATCAGTTTTCCAGACCAGCGAAAGCTAAAGGATTTGATCACCATTAAATTGTCCTTATAAAGAATGTTAGAGAAACTTCTTCAAGATGAAATGCTAATTAGTAACAGAAAACAAAAGTATAAATCTCTCTGTAAAGGTAAATATGAAAATTATGCCTCAGCAGTAACCATCTGGGAGCTTTGCAGATCACGTTCCCATAAGTCCTGTGCAGTACATGCCACAGCTGGGGCCATACAGCAGCAAGGTCACAAGCTGAACAGAGAGAGAGAGAGAGAGAGAGAGAGGAAGAGGGAGAGATGGAGATGGGGATACAGGGAGGGGGAAGGAAAGGGGGAGGGAGAGAGAGAGCAAGTGAGAGCGTGAGCATGAGAGAATGCACGCACTGGGATTCTGCCTTGATTGGGTTTGAGGATGGGCACCTGGGGTTTTACAGGTTCACTTTTTATTGGTGAATTTGAAACATAAGAGCATGAAATGGGCAAGCAGGATCCTTCCAAGGTCAGTTATCTTGGTCTCCCAGGGTTTTCTAAAAGGGGAACTTACTGGATTAAGTGGCCTGGCTCCTTATTTGTGTTTAGTTGAGATGAATGTCTTTGAAATGAATGACTCAGCAATCGTAAGCTTAATGCCAGGCAACAGGCAATTACATTACAAACAAAGCTAATTATCAGACACTTACACTACACACACACACACACACACACACACACACAGACTGAAAGTTGAAAGATAGAAAAAGATATCCCATGTAAATAAAAGCAAAAAGAAAGCAGGGTAGCTATACTTATGTCAGACAAATCAGACTTTAAACCAAAAACTAATAAGAGACAAAGAAGGTCCTTTGATAATAATAAAGGGATCAATCCAACAAGAGGATATTACATTTGTATATATTTGTGCACCAAACATCGGAGTAGCTGAACATATAAGGCAACCATGAACAAACCTGAAGAAAGAAGTAGAGAGCAATATAATGAGAGTGGGTGAGTTCAATTCCCCCACTTTTAACAATGGACCTGTCATCCAGACAGAAAACCAATCAGGAAACACTGGACGTAGGCTACCCATCAGAGCAGATGGATTTAACAGACATTTCTAGAACATTTCATCCAGCAACGAAAGGATACATATTCTTCTCAAGTATACCTGAAACATTCTCCAGGATGGATCATATATTATGTCACAAAAGAAACCTTAATACATTTAGGAAGACTGAAATCATATTGTGTCTTCTCTAATTATGATGGTATGAAGCTAGAAATTAATTCAAAGAAAAAACTCAAAAATTCACAAATATGTGCAAATCAAACAACACTATGAGCTACTATTGGTTCAAAAATAAATCAAAGTGAATTTTAAAAAGTCTTAAAACAAATAAAAATGAAAACACAACATATCAATTTATGAGACGCAGCAAAACCAGTTCAAGAGGAAAGGTCATAGCAACAAACATCTACATTAAGAAAAAAGAAAAAGGCCAGCCCTGGTTGTTGTGGCTCAGTGGATTGAATGCCGGCCTGTGAACCGAAAGGTCACTGGTTTGGTAACAGGGTGAAGCCAAGGAGGGGCCCAAATAAGGATTTGTAATGGGGTCCAGGACTCAGGATATCCAGGAAATATTAGAAAAAATATATATATAGGATATCCTCACCCCCACAAGTCTGAGCTGGGGGATGGGACACATGGAGCAGGGCCATTGAGAGCTGTTTTGAATAGCAACAGTTTTGCAGGTAACTTCTAGAACGGTCATTTAACATATCTATAACCTTTAACTGGTTGCATAGATATGTTAAACAGCTGTGGCCAGGCTTTGGGTCAGGGGGATGGGAATAACTTCAACCCATGATGCAACTGGGAGGCAATTCCCCCTGGTTACGGAGCCTGCATAAGAGCTTGGAGATGATTGGCTCCACATCACAGGGTCACACCTGCCCGGATTTACTAAGGCAGTCCAGTAAAGCTGGACAAATACGGGGCTGCTGGCAGCTGTGGCCAATTGTGGGAGGAGTTGGAAATGGTGTGGCAGAGGGAGATTGGCGCTGGGATTTAAACCCAGGCTCGGCAGCCATGCAGCATCTTTTTGGGACCATGAAGCTTGGGCAGAGAAGAACCATGGACTTCTATTTCTTTTTCTGAGATAAGGTACCCAGGACTGGGCAGAGGGGGAAGGAAAGACTGTGTATTTGTGGGTATTCTAAAGGACTTTGGGATCTCAGTGAAGACATTAAGTTATTACTCTTAAGTTTGTATAACTCTTTAAATAAATAATCCCTTTCCTTTTTACCAATCTCTGGCATTGAGAGACATCTTTCCCTGGCAGCAGACAAGGCAAACCTAGTACAGAGGGGGACCCCTGGAGAACAAGGGTGGGATCAATAGGTAATAGTATATCATTCGCCACCCACCCCGGGTCTGTTCTGTAGCAGTTCAACTCTCTGTGAGGGCAAACGTCTGGGCTGTGGGCCAGGTCTCCACTTGGGGTTGCATGAGAGGCAACCAATCAATTGCCTTCCCTTCTCTCTAAAAATGAATAAATAAAATCTTTTTTAAAAGGGCTAAATAAATAACCCAATTTTATGCCTCAAATAACTAGAAGAAGGAAAATGACGTTTGTAGAAAAAAGGAAATAACAAAGATCAGAGTTGAAATAAATGAAATAGACACTAAAATACAATAGAAAAGATCAATGAGACTAAGAACTGTTTATTTGAAAAACGTAACAAACTGACAAACTTTAGCTAGACTAAACAACAACAAAAAAGAGAGGACTCGAACAAATGAAGTCAGAAACAAGGAAATATTACAACTGATACTACATAAATACAAAGGATTTTAAGAGACTCTATGGACAATTATATGCCAAAAATTAAATAAATGAAAAAAGAGATCTATCCCTAGAAACATATAACCTACCAGACTGAATAATAAAAAATTAGAAAATCTGGACATACTGATCACTACTAAAAATGTTGAATCAGTAAAGAAAACCTCCTAACGAACCGGAGTCCAGGACCAAATGGCTTTACCCATGAATTCTACAAAACATTTTGAAAAGAATGAATATCTTTTTCAAGCTGTTTCAAAAAATGAAAGAGTGAACACTTCTAAACTCATTTTATGAGGCCAGAATTATCCTGATATGAAAACCAGACAAAGATACTACAAGAAAAAAATGACAGGCCAATATCTTGATGAACATAAATAAAAATAACCAAAAAAAGTTAGCAAAGCAAATCCAATAATACATTAAAAGTATCACTCACCATGATTAAGTGGAATTTATACCAGGGATGCAAGGATATTTCAACACACACAAATCAATCAGTGTGACACACCACATTAACAAAATGAAAGATGAAATTCATGTGGTCATTTTAATTATGCAGAAAATGCATTTGACAAAATTCAACATCCATTCATATTGAAAACTCTCAACAATGTGCATATAGAGGGAATGTACCTCAATATAATAAAGACTATGTAAGACAAGCCCATAGATAACATCATACTCAATGGTGAAAAGCTTAAAACTTTTCCTCTGAGACCAGACAAGGATGCTCACTATCATCACTTTTATTCAACATAGTAATGGAAGTCCAAGCCAGAGCAACTAGGCAAGTCAAATAAATAAAAGACATCCAAATTGAAAAGGAACAAGTAAAACTGTCACTATTTGAAGATGACATGATAGTATAGATAGAAAGTCCTAAGGACTCCACCAAAAAACTATTAGAACTAATGAACAAAATTCAATGTAGTTGCAGGGTACACAATTAATATACAAAAATCAGTTGTGTACCTACACACTAATAATGAACTATCAAAAGAGAAATTAAGAAAACAATACCACTTACAATTTCATCAAAATGAATAAATACCTAAGAGTAAATTTAACCAAGGAGGAGAATGATTTGTACATTGAAAACTGTAAGACATGGATGAAAGAAATGGAAGATACAAATTATCAGAAAGATATCTATGTTCATGACTTGGAAGAATTAATATTGTTAAAATTGTAATGGGGGATGACTATCCTATACCCCCTACATCTCGTTACTCTAACCTGGTTTTTCTCTCAAAGCTAGAGTATACACACTAAAAGTTTCTTTTCTAAGTATACTTTACTAGAATCAACAGGTTTAGTACACGTGTAAACCTAAGAAACTGTCTAACTTCCAAATCCCGACTCAAGGACACTGACCATCAAGATCCATATCAGTACCAGCAAGGACACCCGCTGCCCGCATGTCCCCAACCCTTCTCCTAATCTCTTTGTTCTGCTTTCCCTCTCCTTCCTCTTTGTAAAAACCTCTGCCTGCACTAAGATGTCAAGTTGTAACCATCATTTAGTATCTCCCAGCTAATAATCAAAGTTATGTGTTTTGTAACAAATCACAGTATTTAATCAACCCTGTACGTCAGTCCTCACTGCAGCTGTGAGGTACACTGGTGCCAGCCAAAACCCACAGGTGAGTTTATGGAGTGCTGATGCCAACAGAGAGGTAAAACCACGGGAAGGGAGTGACCTTGGGCAGAAGTTGTGTGACTCCCCTTTCAGTCCCCCTTCCCCTTACTCCCAAGAGAGACAGCATGTCCGCTCTCTCCCTAGGAATTTTCTCCCTTCTGAATTCCCACCAACTACCCAGAAGAATTGCTGGCTTGACCAGAGATGTTATGATGGGTTTTTGAGGACAGGAGTCTGCCCATCTTCTCAAGATGTTGGCACTCGAGTAAATCACTCTCCTTCTCACCAACACCTGTGTCACCAGTTTGGTTTTTCATTGTAACAGGAAGCGGAACCTGGGCTCAGTTACAAATGTCCATATTACCCAAGCAATCTAAGATTCAATGGAACTCTACCAAAATTCTCGTGGCATTTTTCAGAAACTAGAACAAATAACTCTAAAACTTTCATGGAATCACAAAAGACCCCAAATAGCTAAAGAAATCTTGACATAGAACAAAGGTGAAAATATCACCTTTTCAATGACTCTTTACAATGTATACATATATCAGTTGCACACTTTGAACACTTTAAATACCTTATGACTTTATTCATCAATTATACCTCAACAAAGCTGAACCATTTATGAATTAATGATTCAAGATGCACAGAATTTTGAAGGGAAAAATCATAGCGATGATAATGAGGACCATTCAAATGAGTGCCTATTGCCTTAAAAATAGAGAGAATCTTACAGATAACAAGTGAAGTACAATATACCCCAATGCACTTTTCTAGTTTTAGAACAAACATTTTTGATTTCACTTCAACGAAACATTAAATCAATGTTTATTTTAATACTATTAACTTTGTACTGTTAATATGTAGATTGGTTTGGGTTTTATACTTTGTAGCCGTAGGAATTTACACCATATTTATGTAAGAAACACTCTATTTATATGACTACTATTTGGGTAACATTAGGGTGAAATAATTTGTCAGCACTGGGTGCCACACGTTTCTTCTCCTTGCAGAAGGGTCTACTCATTACTGAAGTTGGCGAGATGACATACCAGGACCCTGAAAGACACAAGTTCGAATAGGTTATGTCCCCTGCTTATGTTTGCCAGTAATCAACTCTGATTTGCATGGGGGCATTAGTTTCTTAAATGTGTCTTCAGGCGGCTAGGGATGTAGTGTTGTGGCAAAAGTTCCTGTTTCATAAAGTACCTTTGCTCATCACCAACCTGCGGAAAATAGGGCTGAAAGAAATCAGCTGGAGTGGCCTGCTTTCAACACCCAGAGCTGGTTATGCAAGGCCATGTCAGCTTCTACCAAAGATTCCTCCTCACCCTTGGGGTACACAGCGAGGTGAGGAGCTGTGGACTGAGGAACATCTGCCGGCTTCTCCAAGGTCTCCCCAAGATCATCACTCCAAAGGCAGGTGTTCTCAAGGAACGATTTTGCCCACCAATTTTGTGAGTTCACTGTTCAGATTTCAGTGTTTTCGTTATTATTTTTAGTAAGTTTATCTTAAAAACATATTTTGAAAGATGTTTGTTTTTTGTGGTGCCAATATTATACTTTTACATTTTCTTAAGGGTCATGAAGGGATGCGGGCTGTGGTCCATGAACTCAGAGAAGTTGTAAACTGTACTGAAGGAAGGAGTCCGTCGGTCTGAAGAGTGTGTTAAAGGAAACAGAAGACGGACAAAGGTGCGGAGCTGCAGCAAGGGGACGAGATGGAGGAAGAGGAGGAAAAAGAGAAGAATGCCACGTCTCAGCCCCAAAGTAAGGCTTTGTGATGTAGAAATATGCACTTTCTAAACAGATAGCACAAATTCATGTCAACGAACAAATTGTAGATGTAGAAATTGCTTAGCCTATTTGTGAAAATTACACTTGTTGAGAACTCAGTGAATTATTCAAATTCAAAACCAATATTTAAAGACTTAGGACTAAACTATCATCTGTAAAAGGCATGGCGTATTTGTTATGTTCTGCTTATACTTTTCTTTCACTTTTAGCAGTTCCGCAGGAGAGGGCCATGGTGCAAAAGGGGTTTTACCAGAAATGAGTATTGAGTAACAGTCTCATCTTAAAATACTTTTGCAACTTGTCATGCATAATAGCAGTTGCAGAAAAATTGGTTTCCCTTAAGAGCTACCTGGCAGATCAATTCTGCCTCTAGACCAGATTTTTAAAGTCCCTTCTCTTTCTCATTCTATTTGTATGCATACAACAGGCAATACATGCTAACCTTTAGGTCTCTTACAAGTATGCCAATATATAAGAGGAAAATTTTCACTTAATTGCAATTTGGGTTAATATGAGAACATGACCATATCCTTTAAGGCATTACAGGCAAGGAAAACATTTAATCAAATCAAAATAGTACAACTTCCACCACTTGATTTCTACCCTTCTTGTGTACCAGGCACAGCAAAATAAGCTTCCAGAACAACAGGAAATTTGCTTTTCTATGAATTATTTGTTGCATTGTTTTTTAAGTAATTTTTCTAAGCTTACTTAGAATGTTTCACGGGTTAATGAATTTATTGAATTTTCACGCAAATCAGAATGAAAATGAAATGCTAGAGGAAGAACACCAGTGTTTAGACTGGCTTGCTTTGGAAGCCTTCCACACTCAAAGATCGTTCTCAAGTAGCCTGTAACTTGGATCTGGACTTGGGGATAGCAAAGGGATCATGAGGAGGAGCCTAGTGGTGACTGGTGACTCACTTTTTTCCTCAGGATTATTTTCTGTTCTTTCATCAGTTTAAGAACTGGCACCTAGAGGCCAGGTTCCCTCCGTTTCTTCTATGCCAGTCTTAGCCATCTGTGAAGGGAGGGAGGGAGAGAGAGAATGAATGAATAAGGAACTGGCTCACTCAACTGTGGAGGCCGAGAAGTCCCATGATCTGCAGTTGCAAGCTGAAGTCCCAGGAAAGTTGGTGATCTAATCCCAGTCTGAGTTTGAAGGTTCGAGAAGCATGAGAGCAAATGGTATAAGTTCCAGTTTGAAGGCCAGTCAAAGGCAGGAGAAAACTGATGTCCCAGGTTAAAGACAGTCAAGCCAAGAGAGAAAAGATTCTCCCCTATCTTGCTCTTTATCTATTTAGGCTTTCAATAGATAGATGAGTCCCGCCCATGTTGGGAAGGGCGATCTGATTTACTCAGTCTACCACTTCTAAAGTGGTCTCATCCAGAAACACCTTCACAGACACACCCACAATCACGTTTAACAAACTACCTGGGAGTCCTGTGGCTCAGTCAAGTTGACACGTACAATGAACCATCATAGCTTCCTAACCAACTGGCTTGCTCGCATCTTTGTCCCCTAATCTATACTTAACACAACAGTAGGAAAAAAAAGCACATCATAGGTCTCCTCTGCTGAAAATTCTTTAGTAGCTTCCCTTCTCAAGCAAAGTAAGATGTAAAACCCATAATGACCACCAACGCCCTACATGTTTCATCTCCTACCCCTCACCTCACCACCTATCTCTCTGTCCCTTTTCATTCTGTTCCACGCACACTGATATTATCCCAAGACACCGAGCTTGTGCCTGCCTCGAGCCTGTGCCTGTACCAGATTCCTCCAGCTTGAAATGGTTTTAACCTAAACACCGTTGTTTCCTCCCCCCAGAGCTTTCTTATCTTGGAAGACTTGGCATATATTCTAACCCCTCATCCTTTCTATTTTGCTTTATTTTTAAATAAACTTAATTTGTTTGGACTAGTTTTAGATTTACATAAAAACTGAGAAGCTGGGGTGCCCAACCTGACGCCCATGGGCTGCATGTTGTGCAGGGTGGCTGTGAAGGTGGCCCAGCACAAAATCATACATTTACTTAAAACATTATGACATCTTTTTTTGTGATTACGTGTCACGGTGTATTTAATGTGTGGCCCCAAACAGCTCTTCTTCCATTGTGGCCCGGAGATGCCAAAAGGTTGGACACCCCTGCTTGCACAAACCTCATTCCCATCTCCCCCTGTCATCACCATCTTACATTAGTGTGGTGCAACATCACTACTAAGGAACCAATCTTGATACTTCAATATTAACAGAACTCCACACTTCATTTAGTTTTCCTTAGTCTTTACCTAATGTCCTTTTGTCCCCGGACCCCACCCTAGGTAACCACATTACATGTAATTGTGTCTCCTTAGGCTCCTCTAGGCTATGGCAATTTTTCAGATTTGCCTTGGTTGGGATGATGTTGACAGCTTTGAGAAATTTTTGGTGTTTTGTAGAATGTCCCATCATTGGAATTTGTCTGATGTTTCTTTTATGATAAGGCCAGGGTTGTGGGTTTTGAGGAGGAAGACCACAGAGGAAAAGTGACATTTTCATCACGTCATATCAAAAGTACGGGTATTAATATGAACATGACTGTTGATGTTGACCTTGATCACCTGGCTTGATGTAGTGGTTTTCAGGTCTCTCCAGTGTAGAGTTACTCCTTTTCTCCATTCTGTGCTTGAGGTGAAAAAGTCATTGTGAGAACACCATATAGGAATTCTTCTGCACGGGTGATTTATCCCTTCTCCACCATTTATTTATTTATTCAACCATTTATTTATATCATTGTGGACTCATGGATGTCTTTGTTTACTTTGTGTTGGAATCCATTACTTCTTCATTTTGTAGCTCAGACTGTTCCAGCTTGTAGTCATTGGGAGCTCCTGCACTTCCTTGCAACAGTGTAGGCTTGCCTTGTTTCTTCTTTGAGCACTTCTTAGAACTTTTCAACCTTCTTTTTCAAGGTACTTACCACATAATGCACCCCACATAGAATACGTCAAGTAATACACACTTATCTGTTTATCCTTCCCCATTGGAATGCTTGGTCCTTGAAGGCTGAGTCTTGCTGTATTTTTTGCCGATAGTTGCAGCCTCAGTGCCGGAGTGGACGCTCAGTGGGTAGCAAATGAATGAATGAACCCGGCTGGTGTCAGGGCCGCTCAGAGCAGCGCGGTCGCGTGGGTTCTGGGAAGACCAAGATCGCGATCAGCCTCGCTGTGGTGCGCAGGCTTCCGGCCAGCTCAGAAGTCGAGACAGGTGCAGGGTGGGCCGCAACCTTGTGCGGTCACACCCACGCTGCGACCCTGGAGCAAGTGTCCGGGCCGTGGGAAATCCACCGGCGGGCCAACGTCACTAGCGCCGCGGGGATTCCCAGGGAAAGTCCTGTCTACCTCTCCGCTGGGGTGGGAGGGTAACGCGCCTGGGGGGCAGCACCTGGAGCGGAGGGGCGGGCAGAGGAGGGGAGGAGGCTGCTTCCCTAGTAGTCAGAGCGCACCTACTCCAGGCAGGGCGGGACAGGCGCGGGGACCCAGCGCTGTCCTCTCGGGGCGGGGCCTGCTCCCCAGCTGTGAGCGCTTCTGACCCAGAGGGGGCCGGGCCGGCAGCGCCCAGATGCTGCTGCTGCAGCGGGGGTGCTGAGATCCGGCGCCGCGGGAGGAGCCGACAGAGGCGCGCGGAGACGCACAGCGGGTTTCCGGACTGTGAGCGCCCGGCGCGGGACGAGCTCCCGCACAGGACAGGGCGTGTGGATTCGCACGCTCTGGCCGGTTCCTGGTTCGTTTTTCTCTTTTTCTCTCTTTCTCTCCTTAACTGCTTCAGGAGCGAGGACGCTCCCAAGAACCTGAGCACCTGTGCTCAGAGAGCTGCGGGATGGGCTCCCCCCGGGGATGGGGGACTGGCTGGCTCGGGCACGGGGGAACGCCCAGGGGGGATTTGGGGTGTGGCCCGGGGCTCACGCCGCCTCTTCACCTCTGGGAACGTTGGGTTTCTCATACAGAACGGAGGGCTTATTTCTCCCATTGGGCGAGGGACTGCGCTTGTAGGGCTTCTAGAAATTATTTCAGATACCTGTTGATACGCTTCCCTTGAGTATTCGCTTAAGACTAGTTCTACTTTAAGTCTACTTTGGAGTTTTGTTTTTCGTTTTCGTAATTAGTGGGGGGCTTGACTAAGGTTGGATCACCTCTTCACTTCCTATTAGGTCACTTTCTCAAAAATACCACCAGAATGGTTACTTCTTGACTTCACAGTATGAGCAAGCAGCCAAGAAATATGGAGAAATTGATACAGCTTGGAAGCAGCCCCTTATAAGCCCACATGAGACTTTTTTTTTAGAGGCCTGAAAACAAGAAATAGTGGCAGCACCTTTGTGGTCCCCACTGTCCCAGAGGGAGGGGGAATTGTAAGTCCACTGACACCAGCGAGATCAGTATTACTTCCTGTGATTCTCGTGCACTTGTTTCAGCCGTTTCTCAGCGAAGGGAGGAGTTGTTATTTCCACATGGGTATCCAAAAATGAGTCACAGGCTGCTCTTTTAATTGCGAGACTTTGTTAATGAACTTTTGAAAAGCGAGGTTTGCTCTCGCCGTATTTGAAATAAGACTTAGCTGTGAAATGGGTATACTGCTGCACTGGGCTGGTGGTATAGGAAGTAACCGTTCAAGTTTTCAGTTTCCTAAAGTGCCTGCCAGTTGGTACCACATACCAGCTAGGGTCACTAGGCTGATGTTAGATAACCATTTAAATCACATGCTTTGCCACAGAGGCCCAAGAGAAGATTAATTTCATAATTCAATAACTGATTTGTTATTACTTTCACTGGCATGGTGTGGTAGAGACATCATTTTACATAGTGATCGTGTACCACTCTCTGAATCGAAATATTTTGGGTCATTTGTCGTTAGTAAATTAGTGCTAAAACCACACAAAAATTTTTGAAGAAGGTGGATACCAGTTGGAATTGAGAAGTTAAAGTGTTTAAACTGATAGGACTTATTGCAGCAGGGTAGTAGCTCTTAGGAAGGAATGTATGTTATCTCAGAAGACAGGAGAGAAGGGAAGAGCATCCCTGCTGGGGCTGAGCCAGTCCAGGCAGCCCAGCATAGAGGGATCCGCTGCCCTGCCTCTGCCAGACTCTTCACGGAGCTCTGCTTGGTCATGAATAAGACAGGGTCCTGCCCTCAAGGGCCCTGAAGGCCAGTGTGGAAGGTCAGGAATCCACTGGGAAGTCCCACAGAAGGAGGTGAGCGCTATGACAAATCAACGCCCAGAGCAGGGCCTCTGTTCTCATGTGACTTGACGGTTGTGCAAGTCTGGGACTTTGAATGAACTGGGTCTCCATTGCTGGGAAAGTAAAGAAGGCTTTGAGTTGAATCATCTACTTGTCTTTGTAAGCAGCCTGTTGTGCTTATTGATAAGTGTTTATTCAATAAATGATGTAAAATATATTAGTTAGAAAAGCATGATGTTTAAAGTTGTTTGAATTAACTATATTTTGTATTATTTCATAACCATGTAAAATAAACCCAGTCTGTTATTACCCCTAGACAATCACAGAAACTCTTGGTTACTCACCTTCTACAAAATAGTGACGAGTTAATGGCTTGTAACTTTATAACACCATATTGAAGCAACTTTCTGATCATTGTTTTTATAGTTCACATCAATCTTTTCCAACACATTGTAGCTGTATGAGTCAAAATGAGTAAATCCACTGTGTCATAGCTTACTGTTGGGATTGAAATCAGCTGAAGTACTTGTGGACTTGATGCCAAAATATATTCAACTTCTCTAATTCTGTAAAGTAGCCAACCAGTAAGGGTAACAGTGCTAAATCTGAGACAATTTTGCCTGAATTTTCATAGTTCATTTCTCCCTTGAGAGACTCAAAGGCACTTTTTCCATGAGAAAGAAAGGATTGAGTGTGATCATCATCACACTCCGTGAACTTGGCACTGACTTTACTCCTTGTAAGTGTTAGGAAGTATTTATTGATTAAATAACGAACCTTAATGGAAGAGGAAGGGGTGCTGTCAGGAAGATGGAAGGATGGGTGACTCAGCAGCAGGATCAGCGTCATATCGTCAGGGAACTCCAGCCTGTTTAATGGGGGCGCAGGGTGAAGGCTGGGGAAAGGGCTGGAGAGAGAGGCTGGCCATGTTACAAAGGCTTGTGTGCCGGGTAGGAGCTGTGAGTGATTCTTACAAAGTACTTTAAGCAAGTGAGTGACATTGTCAGCTATGTGCTTTCAGAAGATAATTTAGAATTAAGGTGGAGAATACATTGTATGAGAATGACAGTAGCTGTAGGGAGACACAGGGGAGATTACTGTAATAATGTCTGAGAAGAGAAATGAAGGTTTGAGTCAGGCAGTGGTAGTGAAGCACAGAAAAGAGGGAAGGAGCTGGCAGATGTTTAATAGGTGAAACTTGGCCCTTTTAGACTTGGGTGGCGGTAGTGAGGGAGAGGGAGGAGTTTAAGATGACTCCCACATTCCTAGCTGATGACTAAGATAGGGACTGAAGTCAAAGAATAGGAAAATGAACAGAAAGATCATGAAGACCTCATACAGTACTTGACACATTATCAACATTCATTAAAAACTTTTGAATGAATGAGTAATAATAGCTAAAATTTAGGGAGTGCTTATCAGTGCCAGGCACTATTCTAGGTTCTTTACATGAATTCTCTCTTTTACTACTCACTGCAACCTTGTGAAGCAGGTATTAAAACTGGCTGCTTTTGACAGGTGAAGAAAGTACAATGTGAGTAATAAATACAGTCAGAAACCGATCCCAAGCATTTGGCTCCAGAACTTGCATTCTGAGCCATTCTGCTGTGATATGCCGACTCCAGGAATCAGTGAATGAATGAATGAATGAATGAACTTGGGCACTATGGTAAACTCAAATCTGAGTCATTGCGATGATCCCAACAGTTTGCCTTCATCCAGGGAAAGCCCAATACACTGTTAGATGCACCTCCCTCCCCCACTGCCATGGCTGTGTTGTGCTGCAGGGTACCCTGCCAAAACCTACACCCCAAAGTGTACCTGGTTGATCTAGAACGAGTCTAGACTAATTGGGAATTGTAAGCATTGTAATGGAGACTCACGGTGACTGGAGGTTCCCAGAGCTTCAACTATTGTGTCCTTAGAACTGCCTTGGTTACCTTGCTTCCTGAGCACTGAAGTTGAGCACGTTGTGTTTCTTAGATGCACTCCAAGTTTTGTTGCTAAGACCTGTAATGTCCCTCCTGAGGGGAAGCAGAAAGGCTGGCCTGGGGCTATTCATCCCCAGAGCATGGTCCAATGGTGGAAGACTTGCTAACAAACGTAGGCAGGTCCATAACGACTCCTTACACTCTGGGTCTGTGATCTGCCTTCTGGGGACTGTTTCGTTCTGATTTTACCCTAACACAGGTGCTTACCTGCCCACTCCTGCCTTTAACTCCCATCTTATTAAGCGAAGCTGGCCTGCTGGGTCCCCTGTCTTTTTGATTTGGGCTGGGCAACATGGCTCAAGTTCCCTGGGCTCAGGCCCTGCTTTCTGTTTGCAGCGCACAGGAAGATTCCTTTGGTCCTGATAAAGGTATTTCTGACTAACAACCCCACCCACCTTTCCCCCTCTAAACTGGCCCCAACTCTTCACTGTTCTCATTGTTTCATGATTCAACCTACTTTAACTCTGATTTTTGTTCAGCAATCAGGGTCTGGTTATCTTTTTCCCAGAGAACTCTACTTTGGGCCACTTAAGGATTATGAGCACTGAGTTAATATTGTACTTAAACTGAACCAGCAACCTCATTGTAAGTTTGAAGTTCTTACATGTTTTCTCCACACATGAGGAAAATGTTTCACTCAGCATTTCAGATTTATTAGGAAATCAAGATATGTATTTATAGTTTCCCTATATCTGAGACCGACAGCCTTCTGGGGTGATGCAGCCCACATGCTGATCTGTTGGTCTGAATTCCTGTATTTCTGCCTGTAATTCATTCATTGTTCAGGTAACAAAAAAGGGAAAGGTTGCGGTTAATATTTCATGTGGATTTGTCTTGCCTCTTCCATTGGACTGTGTTTTTCCTGAGGGTAGAGTGCGAAGTTGGGAGTCTTGTAGATCCTCACAGTTTTAAACGATTTGTGACTTTTACTGATAAAGGCATTTTTCGGTCACTTCTTCTGGGTTTATGGTAATCAGGCATCATTTGCATATTTCATTTAAGTGCTTGGCAAGGCTTAACAACTTGGTAATTTTAATGTGAAACAGAGTTTTAGAGTTGGTAATTTTCAACTATCCTTCTTGATCTAATCAGATATTTTCAAGTTCATTTGCATGCTATTACGTTTTTCTTTTCAGTGGATACAGTATTGGCGTAATCCAGAAAATACTCAATTGCCTAGAAAAGCAGTCTTCGTTTTATATACCCAACTATTTTACTTGTTTCCCTGTTCAAAATGCCACTCCATTACTCATTGCATACCTTATTGGGTAATAGTGTGAATTCTGACTCTCTAGAACAGTGGAAATTGTTCTGCTGCTGTCTTCAGATGGAAACAGTGAACAAGTATTATTCTGTTTCAGTTTCAGGATCATAGCAATGCATACTTCAGTTCCCAGTTTTATTTCTAATTTTCCGTTATGTGCGTGGGTGCCTTCATTAGTGACCCAAATCTGTTGACTTGAGATAAGTTAGAACATCATCTGTAAGCCAAATTGTATAATACCTGTAGATGTCCCACTTCCTCCTCCCTGCTCCCTGATTACTGCATGGTAAACAAACATATAGTGCAGTTAGCTGACAATATGATACAGCTCTTTACAAAGAACTCCCACGTATATTTTCTGTTTTTCATTTTTTTTATATTTTTCAATACAGTTTATATTCACTATTATTTTGTATTAGTTTCAGGTATATAGCGTAATGGTTAGAAAGTCATTTACTTTACAGAATGTTCCAGGACCTGATATGTCCAGCACCACCTGGTGCCTTATGTATTTATTACAATATTATTGACTACATTCTCAATGCTGTACTTTTCATCCCAATGACTTTTGTAACTACTAATCTGCACTTCTCAGTCCCTTTACCTTTTTTATTCAGGACCCCCATGCCTCCTCCCCTCTAGGAATTATCAGTCTGTTCTCTATGAGTCTGTTTCTGTTTTGTTTGTTTGTTTATATTGATCTTTGTATTACAAATGTAGGTGAAATCATATGGTATTTGTCTTCTTCTGACTCACTTCTTTCACTTAGCATAATACCTCCTGGTCTGTCCATGCTGTCACAAATGGTAAGGTTTTGTTCTTTTTTATGACCAACTAATATTCCACTGTGTGTATGTTCCACAGCTTTATTACCCACTCACCTATTGATGGCCACTTGGTTGCTTCTATAGTTTGGCTATTGGAAATAATGCTGCAATGAACATAATGGTGTATATATTCTTTCAAATTATTGTTTTAGTTTTTGTTTTCAGATATATATCCAGAAGTGGAATCACTGAGTCATAAGAAGTCCCATTTTTAACTTTTTGAGGATCTTCCATGTCATTTTCCACAGTGGCTGCACCAATATACATTTCTACCCGTAGTACAAAGTGTTCCCATTTTTTCACATTATTGCCAACAGTTATTTGTTGGTTTATTGATGATAGCCACTCTGTGAGGTGTGAGGTAATATCTCATTGTGGTTTTAATTTGCATTTTTCTAATGATTAGTGATATTGAGCATCTTTTTCATATACTTTTTGGAGAAATATCTAGTCAGGTCTTCTGCCCATTTTTTAATTGAATTGTTTGTTTTTGGTGATGAGTTACATGAGTTCTTCATAAATTTTGGATATTAACCCCTTATTAAACATATCATTGACAAATATGTTCTTCCAACTCAATGGGGTGTCTTTTCATTTTGTTGATGGTTTCCTTTGCTGTGAAAAAACTTTTTGGCTTGATGTAGTCCCATTTGTTTATTTTTTCTTTTGTTTCCCTTGCCTGAGGAGATATATCAGAAAAAACATAACTAAGAGAAATGTTCAAGATTTTACTGCCTATGTTTGCTTCTAAGAGTTCTGTGGTTTTGAATCTTACATTTAAGTCTTTATTCCATTTTCAGTTTATTTTTAATTATATTTTATTGAGTATGTTATTACAGTTATTCTAATTTTCCCTCCTTTGCTCCCCTCCACCCACCACCCCACACTCCCTCAAGCAATCCCCACACCATTGTTCATGTTCATGGGTCATGTGTATGCATTCTTTGGGTACTCCATTTCCTATACTGTACTTTACATCCCCATGGGTACTCTGTCACTTCCTATTCATATTTCTTAATCCACTCATCTCTTCACCAATTATTCCTCATCCCCCTCCCATCTGGCAAAATGTTCTCTGTATCCATGATTCTGTCTGCATTCTTCTAGTTTGCTTAGTTTGTTTTTTAGATTCAATTCCTGATAGGTATGTATTTACTGCCATTTTATAGTTCATAGTTTTGATCTTCATCTTTTTCTTAAATAAGTCTCTTTAATATAATACATTTCATATAATAATGGTTTGATGATGATGAACTCCTTTAAGTTTTGTGTGTGTGTGTGTGTGTGTGTGTGTGTGTGTGTGTGTGTGTTTCTCTCTGGGAAGCTGTTTATCTGCCTTTCAATTCTAAATGATATCTTTGCTGGGTAGAACAATCTTGGCTGTAGGTCACTGATTTTCATGACTTTGAATATTTCTTGCCAATCCCTTCTAGCATGCAAAGTTTTTTCGGAAAAATCAACTGACAGTCTTATGGGAATTCCCCTGTAGGTAACTAACTGCTTTTCTGTTGCTGCTTTCAAGATCCTCTCTTTATCTTTACCCTTTGACATTTTAATTATGATGTTTGTTGGAGTGGGTTTCTTTGTATCAATCTTCTCTGGGACTCCCTATGCTTCCTGGACTTGCATGTCTATTTTCTTCACCAAATTAGGGAAGTTTTCTTCCATTATTTTTTCAAATAGAGTTCCAATTTCTCACTCTTTCTCTTCTCTTTCTGGAACCCTCTTGATGTGAATGTTGGAACATTTGAAGTTGTCCAAGAGGCTGCTTACAATATCCTTATTTTTAAAAAATGCTTTTTGCCTTCTTGTTGTTCTGATTGGTTGTTTATTTCTTCCTTGTGTTCCAATTCATTGATTTGATTATTGGCTTCATCCACTCTACCTTTGTTTCCTTGTAACTTGTTCCTTATTTCAATTAGTGTATCCTTCATTTTTGACTGGATCATTTTTATGCTGTTGAGGGCCTTACTAAGTTCCTCAAGCATCTTTATAACCAGTGTTTTGAATTCTGCATCTGATAGATTGCCTACCTCTATGTTGTTTGGTTCTTTTTCTGGAGTTTTGATTTTTCTCTTTCATTGGGCTATGTTTCCTTTTCTCCTCATGTTGGCAGCTTCCCTGCATTTGTTTCCATGTTTTAGGTAGAGCTGCTCTGATTCCATGTCTTGGTGGTGTGGCCTAATGTAGTAGGTATCCCATAGGGTCCAGTGGCACAACTTTCCATTTCACCCAAGTTTGGGAACTTGGGGTTTGCCCTTTTTGTGGGCTAATTACACTTTCTTGTAGGTGAGCCTTATTGCTATTGGCAGGTCAATGGGAGGGATTTATTCAGGCCTGTCAGCTGCAAGGACTGGCTGTGAACACTGACCACCTACCTCTGCTGTCAGTGAAGTATCAGCTGTGTGAGGACAGGGTGGTGGTGCTTTGACATAGTCTGTAGCTGTCCACTGGGTCTGCATGCCCTGGGGTTTCCCTGGATGGTACAGGCCAAGGTCAGCCCCACCTGTGTTTTGCCTTGGACCACCCTGCCTGAGCTATAATGTAATCTAGGAGGGCTGCAACTTGTGTTGGACTTGGAGATTTCCAGGCAAAGCCAAGCTGTGCATCTAGGCTGTCTGCTGCTAGTGCCGGGCCTGGGGCCACTTAGCAAGAGGTATGGGTGGCTGAGGGCTTACTTTGGCTGGCTGTTGCTTGTTTGAGAGCATTTAGGAAGTTGTGAAGCATGAACTAAGACCTGCCATTCAAATGGAAAAGCAGCTTGGGTGGGCCTGTAAGTTGGGTGAGACAGCCTCTGGGGATCTCCAGGGCATGGCAAACAGTATTAGCCAGGTTGACAGAGTCTCAGATATGGCACCAGCCTGTCAGCTCTGTGGCTCTGTGGGGAGAAGGTTTAGAAAAGGAACAATGGCTTCTGCCCACCTTTCTGTCTGACAGAAAGTTGTCCCCAGCTATCTATCACCTTGTTGCCAGACATTTCGGTTTCTCTCTGTATACCACCGGGTGTCTTTCAAGCTGATATGCTGGTGCTAGAGCTCAGAGGGAGTAAGTAAGTCTGGGTAAGTCTGTGTGTAGGTTCTTTAAGAGGAGCTGCTTGGGACTTTAGAAGTTTCCTCCACCAACTCAATCCCTGCTGTTTTTTTACGGCCAGAATTTATGGTGACATATCTTTCTGGTACTGGTATCCTGGGCTGGGGGACCTGGTGTGGGGCTGGGACTACTCACTCCCAAGATATCCTCCTGGATTTTCATCCAGCACAAGAGGCTGTGGGACCAGCCCATTCTATGTCTCTGCCCCTCCTGCCAGTCTAGATGGATACAGTTTCTTTAATTCCATTGTTGTGAGACTTCCGTTCAACTTGATTTATGATGGTTCTGAGTGATGGTTGTTCTATATTTGAGTTGTAATTTTGATGTGGTTGTGCAAGGAGGCAAGCCATGTTTATCTATGCTGCCATCTTGACTGGAGGTCCTAGAGTTTATTCTTGTATATGGTATAAGAGGTGGCCTAGTTTCTTTTTTTGCACGTGTCTTTCCAAATTTCCCAACACCATTTATTAAATAGACTGCCTTTTTACCCCATTGTATGTTTTTGCCTCCTTTGTCAAATATTATTTAACTATACAAGTGTAGGTTTATTTCTGGGCTGTCTATTCTGTTCCATTCTCTATGTGTCTGTTTTTATGCTGATATCAGACTGTTTTGATTACTATGGCCTTGTAGTATAATTTGGTATTAGGTAGTGTCATTCCTCCAACTTTGTTCTGCTTTCTCAAGATTGTTGTGGTTATTTGGGGTCTTTTTTGATTCTGTATAAAATTTTTAATTATTTGTTCTAGTTCTGTGAAACACAGCATTGGTATTTTGATTTTGGTAGGAAGTGCATTGCTTTGGATAGCATGGGCATTTTAACAATATTAATTCTTCTTATCCATAATCATGAGTTATGTTTCCATTTATTTGTATCTTCTCCATTTTTTTCTTCAGTGTCTTATAATTTTCTGAGTACAGGTCTTTTACCTCTTTGGTTAAATTTATTCCTAGGTAGTCTTTTTTTAAAAGATTTTATTTATTTATCTTTAGAGGGGAAGGGAAGGAGAGAGGGAGAGAAATATCAATGTATGATCGCTTCTCATGTGTCCCCTGCTGGGAACTGGCCTGCAACCCAGGCATGTGCCCTGACTGGGAATCAAACCGTGGTTGTTTGGTTCTCAGGCCCTCACTCAATCCACTGAGCTACATCAGCCAGGGCTTATTCCTAGGTATTCTCAAATTGACTTTATTGGGGTGATATTGGTTAATAAAATTATATAGATTTCAGTGTTATAATTCTATATATATCATCTATATGTTGGTATGTGTGTTCACCACCCCAGAGCACCTAATTATTTTTTAATGCAACTGTAAGTGGAACTGTTTTCTTAACTTCCCTTTCTGATAGTTCACCTTTAGTGTATAAAAATGCAGTCAATTCCTGGATATTTATTTTGTGTTCTGCTTCTTTACTGAATTTATCAATTTTGGGAGCTTTTTTTGGTGGAATCTTTCAGGTTCTGTATATACAGTATGTCATCTGCAAATAATGATGCTTTTTACTTCTTTTCCAATTTGGTCAGCTTTTATTTATTCTTGTCTGATTGCTGTGGCTAGGACTTGCAGTACTATTTTGAATAAGAGTGGTAAAAGTGGATATCCCTGTCTTATTCCTGATCTTAAGGGAAATGCTTTTAGTTTTTCACCACTGAGTGTGATGTTAGCTGTGGGTTTGTCATATATGGCCTTTATTATGTTGAGATATATTCCCTCTATTCCCACTTTGCTGAAAAGTTTTATGATAGATGGGTTCTGGATTTTGTCCAATGCTTTTTCTTATCTATTGATATGATTATATGGTTTTAATCCTTTATTTTGTTTATGTGTTGTATTACTTTAATTGATTTGCAGATACTGTACCAACCTTGCATCCCAGGAATAAATCCCACTTGATCATGGTGTATAGTCTGTTTAATGTATTGCTGAATTCAGTTTGCTAATATTTTGTTGAGGATTTTGGCATCTGTGTTTATCGGGGATATTGTCCTATAATTTTTTCTTTGTAGTGTCTTTATCTGGTTTTGAAATTAGGACAATACTGGCCTTGAGAACTGAACTTGGGAGTCTTCTCTCCTCTTGCATTTTTTGGAATAGTTTGAGAAGTTTAGTGTTAGTCTTTCTTCCAATGTTTGGTAAAATTCACCTATGAAGTTTCCAGTCTAGCACTTTTGTTTGTTAGGAGTTTTTGATTACTGCTTTAATTTATTAATTGTAATCAACCTGTTCAGAATTTTTGTTTCTTCTTGATTCAGTTTTGGTGATTGTATCTTTCTAGGATTCATCCATTTCTTCCAGATTGTCCAATTTGCTGGCACGTAGTTGTTCCTAATATTTTCTTATAATCCTTTGTATTTCTGTGGTGTCAGTTGTTACTTTTCTTCTTTTATTTTGGTCTTCTCTCTTTTTTTCATTATGAGTCAAGTTAAAGTTTTATCAATCTTGTTTATCTTTTCAAAGAACCAACTCTTTGATTCATTGATTTTTTGTACTTTTTTTTTAGACAGTTTTATTTATTTCCGATTTGCTCTTTATTATTTCTTTTCTTCTACTCACTTTGAGCTTTGTTTGTTCTTTTTGTAGTTCCTTTAGGTGTAAAGTTAGATTGAAATTTTTCTTGTTTCTTGAGGTAGGCCCATAATGGCCTATTCTAAGAAGAATTTCCTTCTTAGGACTGCTTTTGCTGTGGCCCATAAATTTTTGGGTTGTTAAGTTAGTTTTTTTTTT